>PVLA01004314.1:0-180973 GCA_004027455.1 Hydrochoerus hydrochaeris | reverse complement strand
TTTGCCTTCTGTGAATAATGTGAGAGAAGTGAAAGAGCTCATGGAGGAGGATTTACAAAATTCCTGTGAGACAACTACCCTGAGACACTGGACAGGCAGCCAGAGACGGGCAACTAGGACCCATATGTTACGCCACCGGCCGCCTAAGACAGGCACAGGACCAATTGCTGTCCTGCAGGCCCATGACGGGTAAGGCCTGATTGGGTACATGTGAAGAGTCCTTGACCTAAGACAGGCACTGTCCTCGCAGGGACTGCCACTCCCATAAATGATAAGAAAAGCAATGTAGGGAGCGGCCTAATAATCTCACACATCTCTTCCTCCTGTGGCCGTCTGGTCCTCCTGCGGGCATCCGGTATGTCGGCTTGCATTTCCCGGGCTGACTAAATGTCAAGATTAAAATGTTAATTGATACCTATTGCCCTGAACCTGGGTTGCCTTCTGCTTGGAGTTGAGGTCAATTAACACCTATTGTTTGGGATTGTCCCTGCCTGGCCCTGGCCCGGGGTGTTTCCTGCTTGGGGCTGGGGGTTGTTGCCAGGGTTGGCAAATATATATTCCAGCTTCTAAAAAATAAAGGCGGATTCAGATTCACTCACAGACTGGTGTGCAGTGTTTTCTGTCTCTCAATCGCCGACTCCCTGACCACCTTTGGGAAACCCTAGCCCTGCCGCAGCTGGACTCCGGCAGGGTCTTAATCCAATCCCTGTGAGGATGTGCAGACAAATGCCTTGATCCTAGGCCTCTCCCAGAATTTATTATCCTGTGAAGAAGGAGGTGGTTCGAGATGAGTGACAGTGAGGATGTTGGGAACTATGTGAATAACTCAGGACTTGGCATCTCTGGGTGGCCATTTTTTAACTTCCTCAGATATGTTTGAAAATTTTCAGGGACTTTAAATGTGTGTGTTTAGAATGTAATTTCATTAGTTACACTACTTATGGTTATTTAGGAGTTCTGCCAATCTCACACTGCCATCCCAGATGTAGATTAGTGAATCTGTCTAATCTAGATTTCAAGGTATCTTGAATAATTTTCAGCTTTTCTGCTAAATTTGCCAAACTAGAGTTCTATAGTTTTTTAAAACCTTCCAGTCATATAAACTGAAATTGATATGAAAGAGCTCTCAGTTAATGGCAATTAGCTCCTTATGGCTCTTTATCTATTCATCTAAAGCTGTGATGTTGCATCTTGTGGTTTTAAGATGGATATTTTATCATCATTGTTCAAATAAACATTTCACTGAAAAAGCTCAGAACTGGATTTATGCATTTCATTTATGTAGGATTTGTAATGGCAGTGGGGAGTGGGAAGTGTCCTGAAGTATGCTGTGATGATCAGATGCTTGAAATCTTGGGTTTGGTAGAGATGTTACTTTTTCATCCCCAACAGCTATCCTATTCTCCAGTAACCATACTTTGATATTTCTTGAAGAAGGTGCTCTGTGTCATGTGGTGTGCTCTACCCCAGCTTCTAGAGTTTGGCTCAGGAGGTAGGTATATAGAATATTCTGCCCTGTGCCAGTGATTGGCATAGGACAAATGTGGACCACCATTGCCATTGTTGGGATCATGGTGGTAGTAATGCAGTTTGCCCATATGCATGTTTGCCATTAAGAATGACATTTGCAGTGTCTGCTGTGTCACATGTGAAGGGACGCTCTTTTCCTCTTGTGATCACTAAGGCCAATATTTGTAAATCTAGAAATTACAAAGGCCATTGTGGCTACTCTGAGAAAATCAATGAGAGAAAAAAAATCAACAAAGAAGGGAGAGCTGAGGGATGAGGTGAAATCTATACAACACCACTTAGTATGACACTGCAGGGTCTAATAACACTAAAAGTATGTATGCTTAATTTACACTTTGTATTTCTCCCTGTATCTAATTTGGTAGTCCCCTTCCTCCTATATGTGGACCAGGAATAAATTGAAATTCTGTCTTTTGCAACTAAAAAAATCTGAGAAATATAAGCTTTTTCTAAAACAAAGAAAATCATGTACCTGATTTAACTTAGGCATTAGGGAATACAACTACTCATTGATTGCAGATAACTCAGTTTATTTTGGCCTTCTAAAATACAGTAGTCACCAGTTTTCCTGCTAGCTGGATATGGTTTTTGGTTAGGATTTTGAATATGTGTTAGGATTTTGTAGTGTGTAATGATAGATGCACAGCTATTTAGAGACTAATCATTTAAAAAAAATCTAGCATCTGTTTCTGTTGTACAGAAAATCTTTTGTTTCTTACTCATGTAGGAAATGCATGCATTTATAAAACTGATACTTGGGTGATGTGTAGAGACACCCAATTACAAAGCCCCCTTGTCAGCAGGTCTACTGTCTTCTAACAGTGAAAGCCAAGAATAACTTAAGCTTTCTCTTGAGTCTTCATTACCTCCAAGAGCTGTAGCCACACATTCCCAAGGGAGTAGCCAGGGAAAGACTGGGTTGGGACTGTAAGCGTATTTTTAAACAAGCTCTGGAGCTTTTCCTATAGGGATGTTTGGGGAAATGGGACAAAAGCAGGCTTAGAATCTGCAGTCGAATTGTTTTAAGGTGTCTTGCATTTGTGCATCGTTCTTCTCTGTGCTTCTGGAACTCTGGGACTCTGAGCACAGAGAGAGCTCTGTTCGGCTGTGCAAAGACTCACCACACATCAGTACAACCCCCTGCAAGGGGACTGCTGCAAACAAGGCCACTGCGAAGGAAGGCTGGGCCCAGCTGGGATGACCTACTCTTCCCTCTGAGGACCTGCCAAAGTAGGACCTGGAGAGTCTGAGTGCCTAAAAGGGCTGGCTGGCTGTGAGCACTTACAAAATTGTATGAAAGGCAGAGTTTTGCTAAATAAGGAAACAAAAACTGATGAGGTCAAATAAACCCTTTTGTAATTTTGCCCCTTCACACTCTTAATTGCTCTCTACTGTGGTGTTGAGCCTTGGATGGATGGTGTTTCCTTCTCCTATTCGAAGATCCCCTCCCCTCCTCTCCTCTCCAGTCCTTCTCCTCTCCTGTACTGTTCTCTCTCTCTCTCTCTCTCTCTCTCTCTCTCTCTCTCTCTCTCTCTCTCATTTCTGGATACCTTTCCCAGAACTTCACGGATCACTTGCATATTATAGATATTTTCTCCTGTGTATTTAGGAAGGTAATACAGATCCCCATAGCCCTATTCAACCACCACCTCCCTAAATCCATACTTAAATTTGCATGTTGAGGTGTGTGTTTAAATCAGATACTAAACTCCTTAAAAGCAGAAAAACAAAAGAAAATGTTTATGTTGTTTCAAAAGTTTTGTCGTTTTAAGATACTGGGACCTTATAATGAAAATGCTGAGATTTTAAACACTGAGATTTAATATAAGCACCTTTAAAAATAAATAAAAAGGGGGCTGGGGATTTAGCTCAGTGGCATAAGCGCCTACCTTGTAAGCGCTAGATTATGAGTTCGATCCCCAGCACCAATAAATAAATAAATAAATAAATAAAAGCTTAGCTTTAAAAAATTTATTTACAGGGACTGAGGGTTTAGCTCAGGGGCACAAGCATCTGCCTGGCAAGTACTAGGTCTCAAGTTCAATCCTTGGTCCAAAGGGGGGGGGGGGGATTAGCTACAAAGTTTGACATTTACTTTCCATAACATTATCGTTACTTTTTGAGCATACTACCCACACAAAAAAATTTAAAACAGTGCCTTTTATTATATTATTAAACTGCTTAGCAAAATATTTCTTTGTGGTAATGTAAAGGTAAATTTAAACCTAATCCGTAGTAAGTGATTGCCAATTCCATTAGTTCAACTAGAATTAATGAGCTTTTTAAATGGTTGACCCCATTTTTAATCACTTTTTTTCTCTAGCCTTTTCAAACTGTACTGTCTTAGGAACTCTTTGTTACTTACAATTATTTTTTAGCCCTCTAAAATCTTGATTACTCACTTCTTTTATCCCTTGTTCGGTTCTTTTTATTTATCTTCCCTCTGTGGAGTAGACCATATACTGTGACCTAGAAGGAATCAAACCAATCCTGAATGAAAGGATTTTGCCCTAAATAAGTTACACGATATTACAGGGTGGGAGGCAGAACCGAGGGATGTTTACCTTGACAACTTCCTATGACAACTTCCTTTTTCTTTTCTCAGTGGTGCCAAAAAGGTCCCAATCAGCCCCTTGCATGTGTTCAATGCCAGCTCTGAGCACCACCCCAGTCAGAGGTTATATATATATCCCATACCCAGGTTTCGGTCAGAGATGGCTAGCTAGACCATCTATGGTAGTTAGGCTCCTCTCCACGTCCTTGGAATAAAGGCTATTTTTACTTCATATTTCTTATCACGCCAAAAACCCTATCACTAAGAAGAAAGAGAATAATATTCTAGTTTCTTCTTATTAGTCTTCGTCTTCTGATTTTCCAAAAATTTAGATCTTTGTGTTGTTTATAGTTTTATAGCACTTGAGGTCTTCTCTTGCTTAAACCACACAATCTATCAATTTTATATTTGGATCATTCATTTTTGTCTCCTAAGTACTAGTCACTTTTTTTTCTCATTAATGCTATTCCGATATTTCTAATATTTTCATTTATCGCAAAGCTCAACTCTGCCTCTAAGAGTGAGCAAACCTAGGAGGAAAGCAATCCTGAACACAGGCACGAACATTGACCATCGGGGTTTATAAACTCCCCAGTCAACGACCGTCCTAAAAGGAGATTAGATCCATTTGATAAGAGGAATCAGTTTAAGCAGACTCCTTCCTGAATTTTAGCTACCACACTGTCATTTAGCCCTGCTTTTATTGCGTTAGCTCAAAACTCTGTGCCTTTTTCATTCTGTAACAGTATGAGATTTCTGCCTGACACCCAGGGATCTTTCTGACCAGCATCATGGCAGTGGGGACCACTGTGCCCTCCCCTGCTTATGGCTTACTCCCAGCACTCCCATCATCCGTCCTAGGAGCCTGCATCTCTCCTCTTTGTTCAAGTCTCGTTCCCTTCCTCCCCAGAACCCTTGTTCCTGTGTATTAAGGATTGAATCCAACCCAGGGCCTTCACACTGAGCTACACTCTAATCCTGTTTTACTGTACTGCAGGGTCTCCTTAAGTTACTAATTGGCCAGGCTCATCACAATCCTCCTGCCTCAGCTTCTCAGAGCCCTAGAAATAGAGGTGTGCGTCTCCACCACTGGCCTTACTTTGCTCATCTGGCAAGAGATCGCTACTCTTAACTATCTTCCCTAATCACGATCACTTTTACCTTTTAGTGGATTTTATTTTCCATTCTCTTTCAAATTGTTTTATTTTAAAATATTCCCATACTTTAAGAAAATTGCAAAAACAGTATGTTGACTTTCTGAACATCCTTCTCCCAGTGCCACCTGATGATAACCATAGTACAATGAGCTAAACATAACCGGCCTACAAATAGTACTTGAATTCTACAAATTGTGATACCTCCTTGTTAAGTTTCAATAGTGTTCTTGAAGTCTCTACTTTCTCCTCACATAAATTTCTAAGCACCCATTTTGTTGTTGCTGCTTTTTTTTTGGTCTTAAATACTAAGTACCACTGACAATGCCCACTTCACTTTAAATTTCCTATTAATTTTAATTAAATGCACCAAGCAGCTTTTACCCACATTCCCAAAGCCCTAATAGCGCATATCAGTGCACAGAAACAATGGCCAGTTCTTTCCTGTGGCAGGGTGGAGTCCTTGCATCTGGATAAATGTTTGCTGGAGGATTTAAACCAGGGAGAGCCAGCTCTCATCTAAAGGTTTTGAGTAAACGCATCTGTGAACTGTTGTTGCCAACTTCATTTTTTATTCAATTTGCGAACTTGCATTTGCCAGCAATAACTCGATGAAGGTCTGGGGATTGTACCTGCAGTGAGGCTGCTTAGGATAGGAACACCATCAATCAATTTTGAAAGGTCAAATTAAACCCGGGGTGTGGTTTTACCACATTGAAGAAGACTGAGGCATACCTCAACTGAGGGTGTATGCACTGTTAAAGTATAGAACTTTCTATTTAATTTTTTTCTTAACTCATGTCATTCTGCAAGGAAGTGAAGGTATATAACACTAATGGAATTACAGAGGATTACTTGTCCCACAGAGCCGCAGGTTTATTTATAAGGTCTGTAGTTTCATAAACTCTTGAATGTAGAGTTAACATACTGTGACTTATTACTAAAATGTCTTCATGGATAGGGGCCTTCATTTAACTTCCACAAGGTGACAGTTTGATATGGAATAGACATCATAGTAAAAGTACTTGAAAATTCCATTTATAATGATAATTGTTTTGGGGAAAAAAGCATATTGTTTAATGGAAAAGCATCTGTATGGCAAATTCTTGCTGGATTAAGTGATGCAGTTTCGGGTCACAGTGGGGAGCGCTAAATTGTCACGTTGACTGCGGTGTCCAGAGACACATCAGCTGCAGAATATGAGACTGAAATCTGCATGGAAGAAAGGTCAGGCAATGTCGATGAAACGAAAAGATAAGTGAGCCCCAAATTCACAAAATAAAAAAACAAACTCAGAGGAGAAGAATAAATCACCTAGACCTTGAATTTGCTAGCTGTGGGACAGGCCTTAGCCTTCTCATCTGATAAACAGCAATTCTCCAACAGATTTCAGAAGAGAAACACTTTGTACTTTCAGAGCTTTGCCCAGTCAGAGCTTGCTCATTTGGCTTTGTATGACTCTAATAATTCATATTTGGGAGTAAGTATTCATCAGATGGAAGAGACTACAAGATGAAAAATTTTCTTCTTTCTATTTTTCAGTCATCATGGGAATATTTTGAATCTAAGACTTGGACTAGATCACTGTGATTTCATCTTACTAGGTTCCTAAGGAATAGAGAAAACATACACTAGCTGGTTCTTATCACTAAACAGAGTTATTATTATCCCTATTTTACATGTAAAAGCAATGGAATCTAGAACTATCACATACAGGAAGTAGCTGGATTTGAACCCAGATTGTCAGTCTCCTGCACAGAGGGAAGCATCTGCTCCGCAGGGAATCTTGCAGAGTGGCTGATCCAGAGAGATGAGGTAGCATGTTAGTGTTACTGGGCTTTAGGTGGTAGATCACAGACTGAAAGGCAGGCATCCTGGCTCAAGAACCTGTCCTCTACCTGCGTTTTATATACTCTGTCCTAGAGACACATGATTTAATTTGACCAAGGGGCACTAATCAACACACGAATTTCTCTACTAATCTATATCCTAATTACCTAATTAGTAATCAACCAGAAGCATTGGAGAAGCAATTCAAATTCTGTCCATCCAAGGAGGCATCACTGTAGTTTCCCTGATGCTCAGGTAGATTCAGGGCAGTCCTGTTCCTCTGCTTGTACAGTTCACCTCTTGCCACCCTGGCTTCATTTACATTAGGATTAAGTACCAAGGGGATATTGGCCCTAGCTATGAGAAATGCTATCTACTAGACTCAGTTTCATAAAGATGCTGTGTTAGGAGAACCAGGGGACAACTCCCCTAAAACACTTCTGTCTTTCTAGCACATACCCTTAAGTTTGGGAAGTGAAGAAAAAAAAAATGCCAACCAAATATTCTACCCTTGTTACTGAGATGGATACATCTCAGCTTTTAGGGAGTCGGCCTCTTTGGCTTTGAATTCCCAGTTTCCCATGGATATGTACGTCAACTTGTGTTCTTTCCCTCCATTGTCTATTTCCTTGTGGGTGCATCACCTCACACAGAGATTTTCTTCGGAATGAGCTGGCCAGGCCCTGAATTCATGGCTGGCTCTTCTCCCTGACAACTTTTGCAATTAAGGCTTTGGCAAGGGCATCTACTGCTCCTCCTTAATTCCAGCACTGGGAAGACTATGCAAGAACTTGTTTGTGGAGCATAACAGACAATCACATCTACAGAAAACCAGGCGAGGAGGTTTAATGAAGTTGATTATTACCAAATGATAGTGCTTAAGACAATTGTGGGAAGGGTGTTGTTCGTGGTAAAAACAAAAGCCACTGATTCTTGCTGAGTCTTATTTCATTTGGCCACTGTCATAAGCTATAAAACTTTTCTTTTGTGTGACTTCTTAGCATTGTCATAGTTGAGAACCTGAAAGTGTGTATCTTATTCCTAGCTTTACCCTTAATTTATCACTCCAGCATAACACTAACCATAGTGTATCTTTTCCCTAGGACAGTGAAAATGTCCTTACTTGGACACTTTGTCTCATGTTTCCCATTGTGGCCTTAACTGCCTTCAAATGCAGGGCTCTAAATTGTGCCCTGGAAAATAGTGGGAGCCTGGCACTAATGAGGGAGTTCTCTGAATAATGGAACAAATTCAGTGTCTAAAGTGGACCATTACGATTAACTTTGGCTATTCCCAACAGATGGAAGCCTGGGTCCTTTGAGAATAGAAAAAGCCTGCAATCATCTCTTCCATTCATTGCACAAATGGTATCAGAACACCATTGTGAGGTCCATCTGGTCAACTCTCAGGCCTAAGTAACTCTTTCTCCCAAGGGAGAAAGAGAAATACTAAAAGAACAAGCAGTTTGAAATAGATCACTCATTCATGTAACTTATAAATACATATGTGAAGCTGCCTACACAGAATCTGGTTGAATCAGACAGTGTTGGTTGTGGAATGCTGTCACTTGAGAAATGCGGTTACATCTGCTGCTTTCCATGTTAGACTGCTATCCTTAGAATAGTTTACCTCAGTGCACTTCTGTGCGAAGCAGGAAGAAGTCTGAGTGTGGATGGCAGGGAAGCAGGGGCATCATAAACAGAAAGGTTGCACAAACAGCACACAGAGTGCTTCCTTTCTGCATTTTTCTTTCTTCTCTGCAGATGACACCATCATGGGACATTTGCACGCATGCAGCTGGAGGGGCTTTTGGATGACCCAGGGAGTTGGACCAGAAGATGAACACCTCAGATCTACAGCAAGCCTACCTGTCCCTGGGGGTCCTGTTGCCTATTTCATAAAATGACAGTGTGACTTTCAACATGAAGAAAAGCGAGGATGCTGACACTGACAATGTCATTAAAGATGGTGAGACAGTAAAATATAACGGGTACTTGAAAGTGGATGTGTATCTGGTTATGTGTGTGTATTTGTAATCCCACCTTCCCAGCTGTATGACCTCTTAACATTTAATGTTTATTACCTGGTACACTATAGTGTATTGTCAATTATATGTTATTCTTTTTAAGAGCAGAAAAAAATTTATTGAGGAATGGGACAGGTGGGGTCCCAAATGGGTTGCCCAATATGTTTTTTTTAATGTATAAAACATATTAAAAATAAAATAAAGTCTTAAAATGGACATCATTCTTATCTAAAGCCATGCTTATGCTTCAAGGCTAAAAAGACAGAGGATGTTATACTTATTGTGTATCTTTCTTGTATCATTACAGGCTAAGAATTCTTTAAGATAAGTGTTCATAGCATTAGTCGCCCCTCATTAAGAAAGGAGTAATTTTTAAAAACACTCTATTTTTGAAAACCCAATGCCCTGTAGTTGGGCTAAAAACCGTGCTGTCTATATGGGATGTGGCTTCCAAGGGCCATACTAGGTCACGGACGATGCAGAGTTCTCCAGGGCTGGCAGGGAGCTGGAAAGCTTATTCAGAACATGGTCTGAAGCTGAGGATGGAATGTATTCAACTTTGCAAAATGTCCAGAACTACTTTGTCTATTTTATGTTGGGTTCCAGATTCTATGAGCTGGCAAGTTGGCCCTTATTTTCCAGTGTTTTTCTCATTGGAGTTTATGTGGCCAACCTGCTGGCATCTTGGGCAGTGTTCTTTTCCCTCCTGACCTTTCTAAGAGCTCAAGGATTCACACCCAAGGGTTTTGTTCACACTGTGAAATGAATAAGTATTACTAGTGCAATGAGGTGTACAGGCACTACACTACCTATTTAAACCCCCATTAGTTACAATTTTAGTTGTTAAGCGTCATTAAATAAGCATTCCCTGGCTTGAGCATCTCACACCTCAAAGTCATGCAAATGCCGGCTCATGAATTCTGAAAAATGCCTATGAATATTTTTGGGCATAGGGCATCATACTTTTCAATCAGTATAAGAACCTCTGGAAGACAGCGGATTAAAGTTAGACATAAATATTTAAAAGAACCCACTTTTTCCTTGGCAAGTGGAAAAAATACCAGCTGCCTAATGTGACTATTGGCAAGCACTGTCATCATGACAATGAGTGTATCTAGATGATGGTGTTGGTAGTGATAGTAGGAGTTATTGTTCCAAGATACTGTAAATGTGTAATAAATACACAAGCGCTGCACATACTGAGGCAGGTGGTCAATTTGGAGGACAGTTGGAAGCTCAGAAAGGACCTCTCACCATTAAAAAAGGCATAATCTTAATAGGTATGACAGTGGTTTTGGAACCAGAGATGAGCAGGAGTTGAAGAGTTAAGGGTAGAGAATCAGGTTTCTATCAAAAACAGTGCCATGATTCATAGTGACCCAGGCAAAGGGATCTCTTAAAGTCCCTGAGCAGGACAGGAGATATCCCCAAATCTAATTGCCACAAAGCCCCCAATATATTATGACAGATTCCAGCATATAGTGTAGTCTTGATTTTGTTCATAGCAAAGATGGACAGATTGTCTGCCCTGTCTCTTAGCTAGTCCCTTAGAAACCAATTAATTAAGCTAACTTTTTATTAGCTAACAACCTTAATTGTAATTTTGTAACCTTTTATCTTACTGACTTTCATGGTGCATATTTAGACAACTACTTGCTGTCGTATTTCAGGTCTTTAAAACAGGTTCAATATCTGTTTTCTACTAGAGGAAAATTTAGAGATTCATTATGAAGAACAGGCTTTGAGTAATTATTTGAATAATGCAATGTACAAACATCTTACCATTAATACTTTGAATATTATGGTTAAAGTGACATTTTTTGGTTTTTATTATGCAAATAAATTTCCCTAACTTCTTTATTTCACTTTATATACAGAGACTGTCTTGCTTATCTTGTGGTCATTTTGTATAAATTTAATTGTTTTCATCTGATACTCGAGTCAGTAATTTCTCGTTTAATAATTTCTTTTATTCTTTCTTCTATGGTGTTATCTTTTTTAGGGTTGAGATAATTTTTTGAAGTTTGTTTTATTAAAAGAGTTAAAGGAAAGACATAAGTGAATTTGCAGCAAACATCAATCCATGTAAGACAATTACCAAGAAATATAGCCAAAATGTGCAGCAATCTTAGAAATCCCTTCATTAACCACAGTATTGCTTCACATAAATTTAATAGGAGCCAATCAATTTGCTCTCATTGTTATTTAATGTCCATGTAGTGCAAAAGTATGTACACGACTCTGTATTAAATGTAATTGTGTCTCAGAACCATTTAGCAATGATTCCAAGGAGGATTATTGCCCATGATTACATCAAAAGGACAATGATTGTATTCCTGTATGGAAAAGTCTACACAGCTTAAGAGTACAATGCAGTTGATACAGTGAGTTACAACCGGATGCATTTTTCTGTTTCTAGGATCTAATGGCCAAGTTGTTTGTTTTGTTTTATTTTGTTTTGTTTTAATTATCTCGTTTAATTTACAAGATTCCCTTGCTGAGAAATTTTTCAAATTCAGTTCATCTGAAAAGAGACAGCAATCATTCAGTTTGTCAGATCTATCTTTCCTTCCCAACGACAGAGGGAAGGATTAGACATTGAATTAAATGCAAGTTCCAAAAGTCATTTAATGAATTCTTAGGGCCTACCCTTAAAAGTACTTGCATAGAGGTATTATTTTAAAAACAGTGGCAAGCATGGAAGATGGAGGAAGTTTCCACAGTTTGAAAGACGGAGCATTAATTAAAAAACTATACACAGATACATTTTTGAATAAATTGACTAAAAGTGGCAGAGGATTGATGATCACCAAAAAATCATTTAAAGTGCTGAAAATGACAAACTCTTCAATTTAAGTGACTACTTGCATTTACATACAAGGATCAAGCAATTTTGAGAGTTGTGTCTTCCTTATCTTTTTCTCATCAGAAAAGATTCAAGCTAGGGCCTAAAAGGAATTTCCTTTCAACTTCATGCTAAGAAAGTGATGTCACAGAGTCTTTAAAAATTCACTCGAGTATCCAATGCCCACATTCTTGAAGACATCAAATTCTTTCCTTTACTTACTCAAAGTATGTGAGGAGGATTTGAAAGAGACTTCTCAACACAGACTTACTAGGTAGTGAAATGGAGAAAAAATTATTTCAGTGAGAACAGTGACAAAAAAGACAGAAAAGTTCCACTGGTGGGTTTTTTCTTTTTAAATCAAGGTTCAGAGATTAGAAACAGAACAGCATTTCCATATGCCCAGATCCCTTTGGTTCTCTATCAAATACCTTCCTTAGGAAGCTCTTCAGCAGAATTAGCTGAAGAACCTGTTTTAAGGACCCTATTATATTTGCCCATCATCCTTTTAGCTAACAATGTTACAATTTTAATAACTTGCCCTTGGTGTCCTTCTGCACATATTTCTATATTATTTTATAACTGAGTATATTGTATGTATGTGATATACACAAATAATATGCCTGACAAATGCTAAAAATGATCTTTGCAATTAGACCAACATATTAGTAACTCAGAGAAAACCAGCAAAAATAGAGAAAAAAATACTTTCAGGAGTTTTAAAAATCAGTGAAATTAGCTGTTCCGTTTTGTAGAATTAAAAGAATAATCCTTTTATAGTTTTAAGGAATAAAATCCATTCATTAAATAATATTTCATTCAGTGGACTGTTCAGCTGAATAATATGGATATTGGAAAACACTTATTTCTCAAATTACTATTTTTTTAATTCAGCAAAAAGCCATGGGGTAAAGTTTAGCTTCAGAGATCGAATTTTTTTTTTTGCTTGTTTCACTGTACACCTGTCATCCACAGATGCGCTAGTGTAGAAACACGAGTTCCTGTTTTCTGAATCTTGAGCCCACATTTTCCTGTTTTTATCTGAGCTCCTCACCTTTCACACAGTGTAGACTTCACAGAGCTTCACCGAGCTCGGTAGCATCGGTCTTATTCTCACCATGAGTCTTTCCTAAGTCACTGAAGATACCGAGGGCACTAGACCAAGCAGGCTCGCATTGTCCCTCATGCCATTGGGTCACCGAGCAGAAGAGAGGCCAACTCCGGCGGGCAGAGGAAACAACTGTGAGTGTATGAACACATCTACGGGAGAGGAGGTCAGCACGTCCAACAGAGGCACATCTGCCGGCCACCGAGCAAGGCTGGATGTTGGTGGGGGGCACAGGAAGTTGAGTGAGGACCAGATGGCGATACGGGTAGCATCTTAAAAATTTATTAACTGTGAGACTCTGGGCAAGTTATTTACTTTCTCTGAGATTCAGTTGCTTTATCTATGATTTGGGAAGAGTAAGATTAAATTAGTTTGATTATTATGAACAGCATGTGAGATTAATTACTTTCTGCCTGCAGAATTACTTATCTCACTGCTTATGCATAGTGCAATATTTATTTTTATTATAGGGCTGTTTTATCTTTTTTGTTCATTTTTGGAGGTATTTTTCTTTTTGCAGTGGGCAGCACTGGGAACTGAACCAGGGCTTTTGCATTCATCTACATCTCCAGCCCTTTTTAAATGTTTATTTTGAGACAGAATCTTGCTAGGCCACCAAGACTTAGAATTGTCCTGTCTCTGCCTCCCAGAGTGCTAGGATTTCGGTGTGCACTGCCACAGCTAACTCTCAGGACTGGTTTATCTGAAAGCTGCATCTGAATTTATAGTTTTAGTTTGCTTGTGTAGCCTTCTGTTAGGACAAATTCCCCTTGCTGTTTCTTCTGTTTGTATTCAAACACTGAAGAACAGGAAACTGATAAAATAAAGATTTGTGGCATGAATTTACCTCAAGGTGCAAAGTGACAGTGGAGACCTGATCTCAGCTCAGTCAGTCTGTACCTGCAGCTACCTACCCGCCCGCCGCTCTTGCCTTCCCTGCTGCTCTCCCCTCTAGAGGGCACATGCTCTTGGATCCGCTGCCTCTCCTCACAGTCCTTAGTTACTCTATAGTTATCCTCTGACGTCAGCATTTTCCCCTCCCCCTGTGACCTTGTTCCATTTCTCTTGTTCCAAGCTCCACATGTGGGAGGGATTGTATGGCCCTTTGAGGGATGTCTGGGGTACACAGTGAAGTTTTCTCTCTGGGTGACTGGAGAAGATCATTTTATATATCATATATTCTTGAAGTGAGCCTGTGTTTTTTTCCCAGTATTAATATTTATGATTGCACTGTACCGAAAGTGCCTGTGCCCAATGACCTCTGAATCACTCACCTGCCAAGGGACAGGGTTTCATTTGATACCTTTTGCTGCTTCGGAGGCAGAGTGGTTACAGTGTCCTCCAAGCTCCCACTGTTCCTTTGGCCTCCATAGTCACTCCTGCCTGGTTGTTGACCTCACCTGTGAGCTGTCTTCTTCCTGCCTTTAACCCTGTCCTCGCTGGAGTCTGTAGCTCTGGGTCCACTCACCCCTTCTCTGTGAACTCAACCATGGTCATCACTTTGCTCACCTTGTACCACGGACCTCTAAATTAGACTTTTTTTTTTCCTCTGCGAGATTTTTGTTAAGAAACCCAACCAAGAGGAAGACCTGGGCTTTTCTAGTCTAATAAAGCCACACCTTGTGTAAGTCTCTCTCTCTCTCTGGTTTTTGTTTTCACATTCTCCTTAACCTGACAGCACCACCATGTATTTATAGCCACAGACACCAGGAATCTCTCTGCTTTGCTGTTAATGAGTCAATATAATTATTTTAATTTTTTTAAAAGTACATATTATGTCCTATGTTCTTCCCTGTTTTCCCTGCTTGTTTTAGGTGACTTTTCTCTTGTTGTTTGCCTTTACACTGGTGCTTTGTCTTTGGTTTTAATCCCCTTAACCTTGTTTTCACATAGTGTAATCTGTCTCAAAAGCATGTCTGTTTGTACTGTGATCTTCTTTAATCACAGAGTCAGGTTCCAATTCCTTAGCTTAAACAGCCTCAGTCCTTGGCTATCAGACTATTGCTACTTTTTTCAATTCTGTTGCCTGAAATTATAGTCACAGCTCTCAGTTTTGGAAATGTGCTGACTAACAGACTGTTGACCAGAAGGATTACGCTGTTTCCAGATACTGTGTTTTGTGCCACCTCATCTTTTTTTCTGCGATGTTTTTCTCTAAATTTCCTTACCATGACACTACCAAGTCACTCTTCAGTATTCTGCAGTGATTTCAAGGAAAAGATCCTGGCACAAATATAACAAATTGAACTCGAAATGCTTCCCTAAATGTTCATATCATTTAGTAGAAACTGATATTGGAATTAGTAAATTAGCAGTGAAAATCTCCTGTTTCTCACGAAGATACTGGTAGTGGAAGTGCTTATTATGTTTCCTT
Organism: Hydrochoerus hydrochaeris; assembly: GCA_004027455.1. Lineage (NCBI taxonomy): Eukaryota > Metazoa > Chordata > Mammalia > Rodentia > Hydrochaeridae > Hydrochoerus > Hydrochoerus hydrochaeris. The sequence continues at coordinate 165,552 of PVLA01004314.1, read as the reverse complement.
ATTGTATATTTTCATTGACTAACTCCACTATAAATCATTCTTGAAGTTACATGAATTCTTGCCAGACAGCATATTTTGACCTGTCCTAGGGCAATTATCCCAGAGGAGCAGTTGTGTATTCTCGAGACATATGACATACATAACTCACTGTGGATATTTCTCAAGCACTTTTTTCTTGTTTAAAAAAATTCCATATTTTGCTCAGTAACCAGAACAGTATATTGAATGGGAACTTCTTAAATTTTTTGTGGAATAAACAATTGCTCATAAAGATATGTGGAATACATTATTTTCTTTTTAGGGACTACAAATCTTTCTGTAATTAAAAAAAAAATACTCAATGAGAGAAAAATTCTAATCCTCCAGCTGCACTTGTCTGTCCAGAAGAAGTTGTCAGTGACTGAATGAAGCATCTGTCCCACTGTCTACCGTCTCAAATGCCAGCTTGGAGCTTAAAAGAATGAGTTGGTTATACAGGGCACACTTGTGGTCTATAGAAGCAACAGGCTAAAAATGTAAGGGTTAAAAATAAACTTCTGAAAGCTCATAGCTAACAGAGAGGTCCTGATATAAAAGTGTTATGGGAAAATAATTTGAGGGAGAAGGGAAAGATGCAAAAAAGAAACCATAAATATATGATATGGAAGTAATGAGGATCTCCAAACCCTGAAATTAGTAATTCTCTGGAGCATATTAAGTTTGTTTAAATAAATTGTGTAAGTCTTTAAAAGTTTGTAATTGTCATTAGCAACAGAGCTAATGGATACCATTAGAAGTTTGTTTTCTATTTGAACTGAGTAAAGGGAATGGTTTTTATAAGTCATGGAAATAAGATACAGTGATTTATTTCATAAAATATCTTGTTTGCTATAGTGGACTATGAAATGGGACAAGAAGCATAAAATGTATAAAGTAATAGAAACAGTGTTATTTCATACTTCTTTTGGTTTTTAAAATACAGGCTTATGATGAGGGTTACATATAAAATCCAACACCTTCTATCCCAGTGCTGTAAAATATGGGAAAGAACAGATATTTTTATACATGTTTCCAAGAGGTGGAGAAAATGAACTTTCATGTTTAAATTAAGAGTGAAGAGGGTAGTTAGTTTTAGAAAATTAGCCTGAGAAAGCCGGAAAGTCACTTAAAAACATGCTTATCAAACTCTGTATAGACTTGTAGACTTGGGAACTTGATATTCCCAGTCTTGCCTTGAACTCCTTTACAAAGGTAACAGTGCTCATGAGCTGCTACATTATGAATGCCAGGGGTCCTTGTTTTCACAGTCACACCATGTAGATTTTCAAAGTTAATTAACTTACAAACTACTTTCTCAAATGTGGTCTGCGTTTTTTTTTTTTCTTATTTCTTTACTGTTCTGAACAGTATTTTATTGCATAGTGTAAATAGCTGCAAAGCCAGTGAATAAAGGTGGCTGTGGGGAAAGGCGCAGAGTGCTGGAGGAGTTTGGGAAGCTGCAGTGAAAACTGCCGGAGTCTCTAAGTGCCCCTTGGCTTTGCCTGTGTTCGGTCGTCTGCACACCTCTCTCTGCACAGCGGTTCTGCTCTTCCCAGCTTATGCTTCGCTTTCTCCTCTCTCTTTACTCACCACCGCCCTGACCTTTTCTTTACTCTTACTTTTTTCTCTCTCTTTTATCTTAAAATTAACAATTTTTAACATTTACCTCAAAACTGAAGAAAGAAGTTTAACTATAACTGATGCTGCCTCCTCCACCCCTGGAAATGAGTAAGGTAGCACATGGAGGTATTTTTTCTGTCCTTTCTGAAACACTTGATTTACTGTACATTTTTCTTAATTCTGACACTTTCATTTTCGTGGTAGATAAAGAACAATGGGAATTTTGTACCAGTTTTGTAATTATTTATTTCTTTTCCCAGGAGGCTTCTGTGATTTTAGTAGAGAGTGTGACATTTGAGACGCTCTCCTTCTGTGCTTACATTGCCTGTCACTGTCCTTCCTTGTGCTGTCGCACTCTCAAGTCCAGGATCCTCTTACTGCTTAGAAAGCAGACTCAACACCCTGCACTCAGATTCATGCTTCCCGGGCCCGGGCCTGGGCCTGGGCTGCCTGAGCTCTGGATGCCATCTCCCCAGAGTCCCTGCGACCTTTCCCCAGGCCGCCCCAGCGCTCCCCTACATTTCATTTTCATTCATGTTTACAAGGAACTGAGTGGAGAGAGAAGTGGACCGATTTGCCCTTCCAGAATGCAGTATTTATCACCCTTGTATCTGTTCCAAAGTCTGCCAATTTCAGCCAAAGAAAGGCACTGAAAGGAGAGAATGAGGCAATTTTGTGGGCCAGGGGTGGAGAAAGGGAGGCAGCTGTGATAAATTTCGGGTGGAGAAGCCCTTTCTTTCTCAGTCAATCTGGATACACGCTTTGGAGATGTGATGAATGTGAAAACTCTTAACACTGGGTAGGCCTGGGCCGCTTCGAGCCGAGCGGGCAGCCGGTCCTGCTGGCAGCCTTGGCACAAGCTAGTTTCCCTCAGCTTCTTCCTGAGCCTCTGCTGCTCTCTGTTGTATCGATCTCTCATCAGTTTGTGCATTCGTCTGTCTCTGAGCTTTCTGAATTGCACCATTTCCACGGTTCTGTCCGTACAGCCCCTGCACAATGACAAAAACACCTTCATAAACTGCACAGCCATTCTACTGTCTGGGAAAGACCACTTTTTGTTGTTGTCAATGGAGTCTAAGCCTCTATGTGGAAAATGATAATACTAAATTCTTTGGGGGAAAGAAGGTGAATAGAAATATTGTTCTAAGGAATAACAATGAGGAAACATGCAAGCTCACACATGTCCTGCTGTACTGATAGAAAGTTGTACCCAAAATACATGTGCCCAGATATTTTTTGTCTTTTAACCAAAATAGGAAAGCCTTAAGAGATCTACTGCTGCTGTGTGCCCCCTGGTATGTTTCACCACAGTTTTACTTGAGTTTTCTTCTATATTTTACAGTGTTGTACACTGCAATTTCTTTGGCACCTCATTTTCTGTAAGCTCCAAATCTTTCTTATTTCTCCATATAACTGTCATTCACTACTTTCTTTTCTCTCAGTATTTCCCTTATGTTCCAATTTTCTCTGGTTTCGGTTTCTGCTTTGTTAGAGGCATGCTCTGGGCTTCAAATCCTCTGTAAATGGTAGAACATTTCAAAGATTTTTTTTCCTTCCAATGAAGCATAACACTAAAAGTTTATATTAAGATATCTGTTTTGTCTAATGATTTAAAATTTTCAGGAAATGTTGACATCGTTGTCTACATTATGTTCCCCACTTTTATCAGGTTGGTTAGGCAGAGATTTTAGTCCTCTCTCTTTTCAAATGAAGAAATTTGGGAATGTGGGACACAGGGTCTTGGTTAACATGTAACTTATCTTTGACAGCATGAGGGTTGGAGCTGAGTGTTCCCACTTCTCTGTATTAAGCTTCTTCCATGAGCTCAGACCAGAAACAATGATAGGACACTGCTATCTCTTTCAGAGAAAATGTTTATAATCATAATTAGTGTATGTATATAGAAATCGTTCCAAAATTTAGAAAAATCAATGAAAAGAGGAAGTTCATATCTTCTACTGAATACAAAATGGCATAGCATTTCTCAGTAGACTACAAAAATATGCCAGGCACAGAAAGACCAATGTCATATAATCTTCCCCCTGCAATCTAAAATGTTGAACTCCTAAGGTCAGGCAGAATAATAGTGGTCATTAGAAGACTCAGGTCAGGGTGCTCAAAGAATACACATTTTAACTAGATAGGGCTGATCAGTTAAAAAAAAATCTCTAGTTAACTATAATAGATCACATGGTTGAAAATTTCTGAGAGTTTCAGTTGTTCTCACTAGGGAAACAGTATGGCCTTTTCACAATGTGCGTGTCATAGATTGGTAATGTGGTCAACTTAAACACTAGCTAAACTGAATCAGCACAGTGCTGAGCGTGGATGGCCCACCTGAGGACTGTTGCCAGCCTACAAAAGAGACCTGGAGAGGAAGAGTAGCACTATGGGTTTTCCTAAGTGAGTGTTGTTGTTTGGAGCTGCTAGTTCTTTTAGAGCTGTTCAAGCTCCAGCAGAAGCTTGTCACTGGCTTCCTGATATGGACTTGGCTGTTCTATCATCAGTGGATCTTGGGACCGCATTGTCACTGAGGATGGCTGTGGTACTTTTCGGGAATCCCTGGTCCTTATTTTGTGCATCACTTCTTGACGCCAATGCAGAACTCTCAACCTGCTACCACAAATCCTTCACCCTGCTGGCATAGACTTTCTGGCTTTCACTGCTGACCTTGGGACCTTCCCAGGGCAGATCTGTGAAATAGACTTTCATGAGTCATTTTCATGGGCTCTGGGCCTCCAGGTGGCTTCATGGGGGCCTCATGGGGGCTGTAATGGGCTCCAGGTTTACAGCTGAACTTATGCAGGATATTGCCATGGGATCCAGGCCCTTGGCTGGACTCTCTAGGTCTTGGTGTGTAGACAGATTTCCTGCTCTTCTTTCTTGTATTTGATTCTGGGTGACTAGCATAAAATATTACTATAAATTCTATGTCTTGTATGTAGTTGTTCTCCTTGTAACCCCTGACTACAATAGTATATTTCAAGATAAAATGATATATACACAGATCAAATATATTTTTGTTATATTCATATATATATATATATATATATTTACTAAGCTGGATAGACAAGTAAAGAGTTTTTCTTATTACCTAAACAATATAATATAACAATTAATTACATAAGGTATGCATTGTATTAGATACTGTAAGAAATAATCTAGAGGTGATTCAAAGTAATAGAAGAATGTGTGCAGGTTGTATGTAAGTAATATGCCTTTCTATATAAGGGACTTAAGCTCCCATGAATTTCCATAGAAACAGTGAGGGAAGAATCTGAATTCTTATTTCACACCTTTGAAAAAATTTTATAACTCTGTGAGACTTAATAATTTTTTTTTATTCTTTGAACATGTGTCATTTTCTGCTCAACATTGTATTCCTGGCTCTTACAAGAAAGTCTAGCTCACAGTAGAAGATAAGTTCATCTGTTAGATAAAGGAATAAACCCAGGATGGGTATTTCTTCTATGGATTCTCACAAGTTGAAGATAGAGATACTGTGGAGATGAGATTTTGAACCGTGTTGTTATATTCATTTAAATATTAGTGAAAATCAGTTTCCTATCACTTCCATTCAGCCCCCTAGCAGAGGTTAGCTTCCCATTTACACATAGAAGGCATCTAATCTATCTTCCCCTTTTCCTTCCTTAATGAAATAGATGACGGTCCTTGCTGTGTCTGGCTCTTTGCGTTAAATCTTCTCCACTTGCTCTGACCGTGATTTATACCGCCCAGGTTTCGAGTCCTCCCCACCTCGCGACACCTCTTCCCACTCCCTTCTTTGATCAGACTTCAGCTACTCAGTGCTACTCACCCTGGAATCACCGTGCCGGGTGTGGGAGGGATTCTGGCAGTAAGAACTGCAAAGGACCCGGCTGGTGAAGAGTGGAATCTGCCTGAGCAGGTTCAAATCCTGCTTTGGTTTATGATATGACTTCATGAAGTATGTAAACTCTCCAGTCTCCTCTCTTTTCTTGTGTACAATGACAATGATAAAAGAGGAAATGCAATAGGATAGATACACTAACTTGTTTTTATTTGATCTCTCCCTAGCTTCCCAATTTCTGATTCTATTGAGATGCTGATGGAAGAGCGAAGCAGGGATACAGCCATCAGCGTTTTGCTGTCACCCTAGAGTGTAGCACATGCGCAATGGAGTGTAGCGCATGCGCAATGGAGTATAGCGCATGCGCAATGGAGTATAGGGCATGCGCAATGGAGTGTAGCGCATGCGCAGTGCTGACTCCCAGCGGATGGTAAACTACCGGCCGGCTGATCATTTTGTTATTTTTTTATCCTCATTGTTCTCAAGCCAAGTCTCTCTGAACTTTTCTATTTATTAAGACAAATAATCTTATGGATTCTATACAAGAGTTTAGTTGTATCTAGATTTCCTTTTAGAAATATAGTCTCCTTGTTCTACCTTTTTGATTGGATTGAATTACTCTAATTTGATCACTTTGATTTCTCAAGTTACATGTAAATTTGATCAACTTGTTTTGTGAAATTCTTTATACGTTACAAAATAAGTGTCGATCTAGGCACGTTCAGTGACAGAACTTGCTTCAGTCATTGGTACACATCAGCTGGAGGAAGGTTGCAGCTGTGGCTGACTTCCCTTCATCTCAGCCCTGTTTGCCTAACCTGTAAAATAAACAAGGATATTGTTGGAGATGTTATAATGTCCCTGTTTTGAAATATGTTACACTGTGGGCAGTATTGCCTCCGTATGCCATCTAATATCTTATGTAAAATTATCCCATCCTTTATTCTCATCACAATATGTCCCCAAATGCTAAAGAAGGTTGTGGAATTTTACAAGAATTTCGTATTAAGTCAATGTGTAGGCCTGAGACCTACCTTTTGAACCACTGAACATTTGCTTGTAGAAGCTTTCTCACTTTGATTCCTCCAAGATAACCAAGAGTAGAACACCCATTACACCTTCAAAGTTTTCTCTATAACCTAAAAAGTAATTTGTAAAGATCCATAGACTTGGTGTTATTACAAATTTGGGTGTTTACCTTCTATCGTTTTCCTTATCTTGGGATTCAATTTCCTTTTAACCATATCTATTCCAGCTTAGAGATTATTCCTTTTGATATCTTGTCCAGAAAAAAAGGAACTCTGCATTCTGTTAGCATTTAATTATCTGTCCCAAGCAGTGGGCTAGACCCCATTTATTCTTATGTCAGCCACTTAACATATAGATGGAAAATCCATTAGTTTCCCTAAATTTAGTTTGAGAATTTTTGTCTTTTTATTTACTTTTGACTCCCTTATATTACTCTTAAGATTTATGTACTTTTATGTTTATTTACTCTAGGGTAGTTTTGTTTTCCCCTATTGCTATTATCATCCATCATAAGCCAGCCCAACAAAAATAATACTTTTTTTAGAGTATTTGCTTTGTTGTCAGATTCTTCTTTTGGTGCATAAGTGTAAATTATACTGAAATTATTTTACTTTTATTCTGCTCAACATTCTGTCCCTATAAAGTCCTAAAGCCTCTCAGGATATCTAGAAAAGGGGCTTATATTAATCATTTTAAAATTTAACATTGTCATAAATTCTGAACAAAAGTTGTATTTCATCTAGTATTTTTCCATGTGTTTCAAATTCAAATTTGTTATAGACATTATCATTTTCTCTACATTTTAAAATTTTGACTAGATTAAATTGAAATCCATAGTATAAATTAGCCTAACGATTTTCTCTACCTTGTAAAAGAATAAATTGTTAGAAAACTAGTAATTTACAAAACATCAAAATGATTACGGGATATGTTAAAGATTGAATGTATTTACATGGTTTAATATGTAGACATAGTGATACTTATGAAAATATTTGAACAGTTTAAATGAATGAAAATTACATAAAATGTTACAATTAAAAGAGAAAGGCACTGAATTGTTGTTATATATACATCAGGATGAGGGAGTAAGATTGATTTACATGCTTTTATCTTTACTACCATATTATGTGATTATCTTTTCGATGGAAACAGTGAAGTGCATATATTAACAGTGTAAACTATGCAGTTAAAGTTATACATATTAAAGTATAAAGGACTTTTTATAATTGCTTCTTTCCCTCAAGAGGTTAGTGCCAACATAGGTAGCTCTCATTTACACTGTAAGCGTCTTAAATATAACTTTCAGTTTTTCTGTACTTTATTGCTTTATTCCTGTTTCCTTCCACCTCTTTAGTCATCTACATACATTTATGTTTTCTTGAACCCTTTATCCTACATTTTGTTCCCAGATGCTTTCCTTGATTGTCTCTTTCTGCTTCTTTTGTTCTCCCCACAGCTCCGTCTCTGTGTTCTATGCATCCTTATTTTCTCTCTCATGTAGATACTCAGAGATATATGATACATAATACTGATGCCCCACTCCTTCCGTTAGGTACTTGTTCTATATACAAAGTGTAAATATCCACAATCACACTGTAACTTTATGCCACAGGCCACGCAAAATATATCTGAGTGATATATAGACATCATCATATATGTATATGGTACTATTATTACAATGGTAAAATGTTGTTTCCTGAGTTTTTTGCCTAAAAAATATGAAACTAAGTGTCTGAAGCTGTATCAGTTATTTCTATATTTTTCAATCTTATGGAAATTTCTAGATTTCCCTACTCCTCTTCCCCTCCACTGCTTTTTTCTTTTCCTATCCTGCCTTTTCATTTTCCTCCTTCTGGTCAATGTCTGCCATTGTTTATGTAACCTTTAATGATACTTTTATTTAGATGTTTTTCTTCTTTAATTTTGATTTTCATCTTTTGACTAGGCTGGCCAGACCCACCTGGTACACACTTTATATCTGTAAAAGGTAAATTTTGTTCAATAGGAAATTATGCTGTAATATTAAGTGATGGTTTTTCAAAAACTGGTTTTGCACCAATTGGCTGTCTTGCACACCCCAATGAGGGCTTCCATAAAGACCAGTTGTTAGACTTGGCCCAGAGTAACAGCATGAATTGTTGAGGGCAAGGTCCAGGAATCTATGTTAATAGATCATCTAGGGTGGTTACTTTCCCCAACATAGTTTGTGGTCCATTTATTAGGCTTTAGTGCAGAAAAGTAAATGCTCAGCCTGCTATACTACTCAGACAGCCAACCTCTCCTCTACTCCCTCCCCTCCCTCCCCTCCCCTTTGCTCTGCTCTCCTCTCCTCCTCTCCTTTTTATTCCTATCCTTCTTCCTACTCATCCTTCTCCTCCTCCCACCATCTCCTTCTCTGATTTTCCTCTCTTCCCTCCTCCCCTTCCTCCTCTCTTTTGTCTCTTCCTCTTCCTTCTTCTTCCAAAAAATGGTCACATCCATGCTCCCTGCTATGGTTTAGATCTAAAATGTACCCGCAAATTCTCATGCATTCAGAAGCAGAGCTTTGGATGGTGACCAGATCATTGACGTGCATGTAGATACAGCCAGTAATTCCTTAGTGATGTTCTGAATGTGCTAGGAGGAGGTGGAATCTGGTCGTAGGAGGGGACACGGCCTGGAAGGCTGCATCTCTGTGTCTGGTTCCTCTCTTCTCCCATAGCTTCCTGCGTGATGAGGCAAGAGCAGCTTCCCCTGCCATCTATTCCTTGTGCGTGTTGTTTCTGCCCTGGAGCCAGATGAGTGGACCAAACCATCTGAAATGCAGAGCCTAAATAAACCACTGCTCCCTTTTCTTAATTTAGAGAAAAAAAGCAAAAAAGGATAGACATAATACAGAATTTCAAAAAAAAATAACAAATCAGTAGTCAAAAAAAATAACAGTAAGAAGTCACTAGTCGATAAATTACCTATTATCTTAGAAGTAGTTGTTCAAATTACAAATCAAAGCATAAAAATGGGCAGACAATCGAACAATGACAATACAAACTATTCTGTTTGATGAAAGAGGCTGTGGGGAAAAAGGAACCCTTCTCCACTGTTGGTTGGAGTGTAGATTGGTGCAGCCATTGAGGAAATCAATGTGGAGATTCCTCAAAAAACTAGGATTGGAAGTTCCATTCAATCCAGCTACTCCCCTCCTGGGTATTTTCCCAGAAAAATTGAAAAGATCATGTCACAGTGATATATGTGCCCCCATGTTCATAGCAGTGTAATTTGTAATAGCTAAATCTTGGAAACAACCAAAATGCCCATCAACCTCAGAGTGGATGAAAAAGATGTGGTATTTTATACAATGGAATATTAACTACTGCTCCTTTTAAATGTTGACCCAGGAAAGACAAATCAATGAATGTAACAATTTTGGATTAAAGCAGATACATGAAAACTTCCATGTCCAGAGCTAACCAGCCAGCATTCCTTAGCCAGCGGGAACATAGTCAGCTCTCATATGCTGTAATTGTTGTTTTCTTTTATGTATTAACTGATACTTTGCTAACATATGAACTACTTGAATGTTTGTCAAAACATGTTCAGTAACAATATCCTTCCCCTAAATAATAATGTCATATTTTCACAAGGCAACTTTCATTAGATTCAAAGCATCATTCAAGTCACTTTTTTGGTGCACTATTTCAGTTCCATCTGATTTTAGATTGTGTGGCTATTGCAGTATTGATTTTAGGCAAGTTTTAAAATGATTTTCTAGAGAAAAACACAAAATATAAAATTACTTCTGTAGTAAGATGATAACTATATAAAACAAGTCAGAGAAAAATTCAGAACACTATTTTCGCCTTCTTGTCAAACAACAATGGCTTCAAGAAATATAGCTAGAAGAGTGTATTTACATGTCAAGCACATGGCCTCTCATTGATGGGAATATCACAGATTTTCTTTTCTGTATTTCCATTTATTCTAGTGCTCTCTTTTTTGTCTTTGTACTGAGGAAGGAACCCAGGACCTTTGCACTGAACTACATCTGTTTTTCATTTTTTCTTTCTTTTCATTTCTCCCTAAATTGCTAAGTTGCCCTGGCTGGGCTAAAACTTGTGATCTTCCTGCATTATTTATTCTTAATTGAAGATATATTATTTTTCGATGGAGAAATAGACTTTGTTGTTTTAAATATCATTTAAATTTCAGAATTAACATCAGGGAAAAAACAACTCTTTGGTTTTTCTCTTGGCCTCTGAAAAGGATGCAACTACAAAACTATGTTTAGGATTTGGAATATCGATGGTGTTTTTAAAAACAAATGTTTGTATATGTAATTTTTAAAAATTAAATGTTTTTAAGTGATACACAGAGTTATATATAACAGGATGTTTCATGCATGCCTTTGTGGTGTACTGCTGCAGTCAGGTTACACATATAAACAACTTCTTAAACATTTACTCTTCCTTACAATGGAAACACTTTCAGGATACTCCTGGTCTTCTGAAATTGTATTGTATTATTGTTATCTGTGTTAACTGTCCTGATGCCTAGTAGAACCTTTGCTTCTAATACCTTGTAAGTTGGTACTTATTGATCAGTTCTGCTGATTTCTCCCTCCCCCCTAATGTTCCCAGTCTCTGATAACTTTCCTTCTAGGTGTTTTAAAACTCCACATAAGCCGGGTGTGGTGGCTCACGCCTGTAATCCCAGCACTCACGAGGCTGAGGCAGGAGCATCGTTTCAAGTTCGAGACCAGCCGGAGCTACAAAGTGCACTCAAGGCCAGCCTGAACTGCATAGAGAGACCCCGTCTCAAAAAGACAAAAAAAAAAAAAAATCCACATAGGAATAAGACCATGTACTAATTTTTTTTTCAGTTCCTGATGTTTCAAATTTGACATAGTAATCTTCAGTTCCACCTATGTTAGTGCAAAGGACAAGGTTTTGTTCTTTTAATGGCTAAATAAAATTCTATTGTGTTTGTGTACCACATTTCCTTTATCAATTTATCAATACTTAAATTGTTTCCATTTATTGGCTTTTGTCAATAGTGCTCCAGGGAATATGGAGTAAAAGATTCCTGAGCATACCAAATTCATTTTCTTTGCATTTATACTCAGGAGTGACATAATTTTTAAAAATACAATTCACCATTATTATAGATTACTTGGAAAACTGGAAGAACTAGAAAAAAATCATTCTATCTAATCCATAAAGATATTAAGTGTTAATATATATATATATATATATATATATATATATACTTATATTAGATTTGATTTTGATTTCAAATATTAACCATTATAGAAAATACTACTTCACATTGTATAAATCCACTTTATTGACTGTCTAATAAGTTTTTGAGTGTTCTATAAATTACATAGAAATTATTCTATGAATGCTTAGTGTTTTATATTTTTATAATACAAATAATGCAAAAAACCCTTTTAATTTACTAATGTTCTTCTCTCCTTTGTTTTTGACTCCCCCTCCCTCTCTCCATCTTTCTCTTCCTTTCTTTTTTCCTTTCTTATATTATAGATTATTTTCATAAACTAATTCGTGAGAAACACCAGTTCAAAGGGAATTAACACATGTATTTAAAAGGTTGTAATGCAAATTGTGAATTTTTCAAGTGGTATTTAAAGGTGCTACCAGCAGCACATAAGATTGATTTGGAAATGTTTTCAATATTAGATATTCTTTTGCCTTTTTCTTTCTGAGCATGGAATCACACTGACTGATATCTCATCATAGACAAGACAAAGCCAACATGCACTTTCATACTAAATTTGAACAGTTAAGTCTTTTGAGAGCTGTACTAGTAGATGGCTTAAACTAGCAGGCCCAATAAAAAATGACCCTCTCTTCCTTCCCCTTGAAGATGTCTTAAATAACAAATTTAGTCAACAAGCTTTGAGATTTTATTTCGTTTCATTTAGCAAGGCTTGTCAGTTTCAGGTTAAGGTGCATGTGTGTGTGTGTGTGTGTGTGTGTGTGTGTGTGTGTATGCACTGAAAGTGTTCTGTATCATCATAGTGGTAGTCTGAATGAAATTTTATTTAACATTGCTATAATCATACTACAATTTCAAAGTTGACAGGATCACCCAAACTGTTTGGTACCAAAAAATCTGATTGTGGTGCCATAAAATCTGAAAGTAGATCTGGGGCAATAAAGTAAAACTGTGCCAAACAGAATGAGACTTTAGCTTTTAATCCTAATACCAAATGAACTTTGTGTTAATTTTTATGTTTTTCATTCTAAAACTAAATAACATTAGATCACTTTCTTCTCAGTGTGAAAATGTGTTGCATGCTATTTTCCCTTTACCGAACATCATTTTAGGCCACAGAAATACTCAGTTCTCTTGTCTGCCTCCTCTCTGGTAAAATATGAGGTCAGAATTGAAGGTTGTACTTTGTGCAGGAGAGTGTGGTAATAATTTAGCTTGACTTGTGATGCCTCTGGACAGAGATGGTCTTGGATGGATGTTCAGTGAGCTTCATAGCAAGGCCACAGAGCTGGTAGTTAAGGCAAGACATCATATTAGATTTTGTATAATATGTGAAGCTGTGTCAGTACCCTAAATGGAGCAGTTAGCTTCAGGTTTTATCTTTGCTCAAATTTCAGTATGTATCGTAAGATTATGGATGTTGTGAAAAAAACAAAAGACAAATCTATTAACCAAGGACTGGATTTCAGTTTCCTGGTCCCTGTCAGGGTATAGCAAGTAATGTTTTATAAGAATATAAAGACAAAGGCCTCCCCCAGTATGTACTGTCCTGAGGGCCCATAGGAAGACAAAGATAAGATTTAATGTTTTATTGACGAGGTTGATGCCAGTTCCACGTAGGGGTTAAAACCTTTGGATCAAGAGGCTCAAAATACCTAATAATGTAACATTTTCAGCTATTTGCTAGATTCAGTGATAACACAGTCAGTGGCAAATTTCCTCCCACTTTTACATGAATGGGATGTTTACAAAGAGGGAGAGGAGAGAGGTCAAGCATATTTAAAATCCAAAGGGTTACAAGCTTCAGGCCTGAAAATCCTTACTCTTCCAATCATTTAGACCATTAATTAGAGGTGGTGAACTTTAAAAAGAATTAAGTCAATTAGCTCTGATGGTGCCAGTCTAGAAAACTTTAGAGAGTAGCTGATAGCTCTTGAAGAATCTAGAAAAAAATTAGTCAATTAGTTTTTATTTTAAATTTTTTATGCTACATGAAAAACCACATGAAAAGTACCTTTTGTTTTTCAAGTCCTTCATGTTCTTCCACTGCTAAACCAACCAATAACTTCCTATTTGTGGCTTTCCACTAGTTTCTGTATCAAGTCATTGAAGTAACACACTAGGAATTTAACTTCCACTGGACTAAAAGCTAAGGAAATGAATCTCTGTCTCTATCATCAAGCTCTGTAGAAGAGCTACCCACAGAATTTAAAATAAATGACCGCTTCTGATGTCACATGTCAAACATGAATTGCTCACAGGTGGCTGGAGCGAACATTTGACTCTTGAATCTATTAATCGGCAATCAGGGTTGTTCTCAAGTCTATTTTTCCCATAGGACACTATTTGGCTGTTTTACAGATTTCTTGAAGGTGATCAAATGACAGTATGATACATGCTTCTTAAAAAATCTCTTATTGTAGGTTTCATAAGTCTATTGGCAATAGTTTCCACAGCATGATATTTCTATTTCTTTTCCATTTTTTGTCATACATCATTCAAAATGGAAAAAAATTACACATGATTTATATTCTATAGACTGCTCCCTATTGCAGTGTTTCTTCAATGTGGTTGGCTTTAGAATCATCTGTGACCTGTGCTAAAAAAAAAATCTAATTTCCCTTCAGTCTAAATTCAGGACCATTTATCCTTGAGTGGAACCAAAAATCTGGACGTTAGTGAGCTGCTCAGGAAATCTTTTGATGTGATGAGCTGAGCCGTATCTTCCAGTGATGCTGTGGAAGTCTAGAGTTGACATTTAATCACAATCAGTCACGTTTTTAGATCACCGTACACATCAGTGAACCCTTGATCTCAGAACTGCTCCAACTAGTTTTGAGGATGAAGACATGGTTGAAACCATTACAGAACTACAAACCACAGAGAAAGCTGCACCGAAGTGCTAGTACCTCGTTCTTTGTTTATGTCTGGGTAAGAAAACCACCAAGCTCTGAAGTAAATTCCTTTCAAATGCACAAAGAGTTCATGTTAAGGTAGGAAAAGTGCGCTATATATATATATATTTATATGGAAAATTTGGATTTTCATTGCACTTTTCCTTGAGAAACTGTAGCATTATCAAAAAAAGGGATAAAATTTTTTTAAGTAGAAGAACTACAGACTGATCCTATGAAATCGCAACTGGAGCCAAGAGACATGGGAGAAATGGCTTTAGATGTTCCCTTTCATTAAATGTTTGGGATTAATCAGATTAATGTTTGCACTGAGTAAAGATGGTATTTCTTCAGAACCTGCCTTATTCTTAAGGAAAACTTTTCAGTTTTCTAAGATTTCACAACTCTTTCCATAAGTTTATTTATTTACTTATTTTTGATACTGGGAATTGAACTCAGGGCCTCACACTTGCCAGTCTTTCCGTAAGTTTAAATTCTTTTGTCCTGATTTGTCCTCTGTTTTGTGTGCCTCCATTCTGTTTCCATATTTCTTTCCTTTCACATGTAAGGCTCTCTTTCCATTTGTCACCTCTTCTACCCTTTATTTCTTCCTTCAATTTATACAACCGTACCAAATAACTGGCTCACTCGTGATCTGTCTGAAAACAAAACACAAGAATCTCTTTGCTAATGAATGGACCAATCCCTTTGTAAACTAAATGCTAAAGCACCCTATGCCACTGTTACCCCTACCTTGCTTGGGATGGAGTTTCTATGCCAGATGGCTGTTACTTTTCAATTTTTAAATTCTTTAAAACTGTTAATAAACACTGGGCCGTGGACTAATTGATTTCTTCATGACTGGCTGTAGAATGCCCCCTTTATTATGTGAAATCTATGCCAAAGGATTCTGCAGAAAAGAGGAAATATTTGTGAAGAAAGCAGGTGATTCTAGAATAACACAGTAACTTCTCAGCAATCTTCTATCAGAAAATTTCATATGACCCCAAGTCACAATTACTTTCACAAGAGAAGACTAGAAAAGAAAGTCTTTATTACTTACTTCATTAGTGAAAAGATGGCTAGGTATCAAAGAATTTCAAGGAATTAGGCTGCATTTAGAGTGTAAAAATATTCAATAGGTGATAATTCAATATTTAATTTTAAAAATACTACCCAAATCTTAACTGTCCCTTTAGTTTCACAGCAGCCATGTTATGGGAGAGTCTAAAAGATCTCAGTAGTTGCTTTAGCTAAAATTCAAGAGCCTGAATGAGCCTAAATTGTTTACATGGATCATAAAGTGCTTTATGGACCAACAGCCTTATCTGCTACAGGAATAGGCCATGTTTGCTGTTATATATTTTGCCTATTCATTGTTTTTTACAAGTCTTCAGACATTAAATCTTAGTATTAAAGGATGTGAATTACAGAGCCTATAAAATTACCCAGCTGTTCTCCAAAATGTTTTATGTTTAGTGGGTACATTTTTCTTTAATCATGTAGAAAAGTTGTCATCATACTAGGTCAACCAGCTTTACTTTGTCTTTCCTGTGACAGGCTATTGAACTGGTGAAGATAGTAAGATGCATAAACATTAATTTTTATTATTTGGTGAGCAATATTAGGGCTTAGGGTCTGAAAAATACAGTTATATCCACTTAACATATCTTGCTGTCACACTTTTATTGCCAATTCTTTACCCTGTGAGCTGCTTCACAATTTCTCTCTAGAGTCCAGTAATCAAAAAGTTTAGTCCAATTCCTTCTTGCCATTTATCACATGCGGAATAAAGTAGCATTCACCACCACACCCTGTAGAACAAAGATTTCAAAGTGCTGTCAGTCTCTCTACTTACTATGGACTACCTCTCCTTTCTCTTTAGCATTAATGCAATTACCAAAATCTTTCTCTCATCTTCCTTTGCATAAGCATTATTCTCTGACTTTAGTTTTTCTGAAAGCTTTGTGTAAACCTGAAATTTGACCAAAGCTACATATTACAGTAAGGCAGAAATATTTGATGTGTTTTTTTTACTAGTATACTGAGTTTTCTACATTTAAATTATGTTGAATTAACTTATACAGCAAATTTTTATAGCTAGCATTTATATTTCCTTTCTATAAGCACAGAGATTATGCAGAAAGTCATAGAATTAAATTAGAAATTCCATAGGAGGAGGAGGAAGTATATACTGCCATTAATGAAACCATAAAACTGCAAGGAACAAATACTTCAGAGCGGTCCAGTGCAGTGGAGCACGGGTCATGGAGAAAAACTTCCCCAAAGAAACATATTTCAACTACTATTTGAATGAAACCATTTTTGGTCACAAACTTAACGCTAACCTTCTGTCATTCTACCAAAGAAGCTGTAGAGCCGAGGAGACCCCAGCACTGGGCCACACTGTGTAGTAAACAGTTCTGCTGCCTCCAGGATGCCAAACTTGACAGTTTCCAGAACTTCCTGTGCATTCGTCCTGTGCTGTCAGGTCATTCAAGGGTGCTCAGGAAACTGCTGTGACCCCATCCTAGCAATGGGGACACATGGAAGCATGGCTGAATGCAGAGGAGGTTAAGTGAGGAGTCAGAGAAGAAACTCCAGAGTACGGGCCGTGTTCCCATTCTGTGTATTCTCAGAACACAAACCCTCACGTATTCCCGGCCCTGGCACCGTCAGGCCCTGCTGCCTCCCTCAAGCATGCTTTGCAAAGTAGCCTTGCTCTGATTAAGATGATTTTCCCAGACATTCTGGTCTGTCTGTCAGAAGAACTGCATGAGAAACTGGTAATAAAATGGTAACCAAGTGACTTGACTGTATTGCTTTTCTGACCTCCGAACGGTGTTAGTCGCCGGGGGATCTTTACCAAAAGCACTGCTTTGGGGAGAGGGAATTTTAGAGGCCCTGGAAAGGAATGCGATGTTGAAACGAAAGTACTTTCAGTGCCTCTTGCTGCTTTCTTATGGCAGCCACTGCTCCGGGCTTTGGGGTAGCTGCTGGAACCCCAGTAGTTTGACCGTGTGGCTGTGGTGGCTGTGAACGAAGCCACATAACTGTGTGTGTGTGTGAAATGTGTGCTCACCTGGCTCAGCTCAAGGCTGATTCCACCTCATCACGTTGGAGGTTTCATACATTAGTCTTTCATGTGCTATGAACTTGCCATAAGCTGTTGCTAGAGCTCATACTGTGAAAAACAAAAACCCAAAAGCAAAACTTTCAGCTATCTCTGAAGCATTAGATTGCTCACTGCATAACTAACACAATGGAGCTAAACTTGTACAACCAACGTCTGGCATCATGGTGATATTTAAAAGTGACACTGTGTTTTAAGAGTTAGAATGGAAGTTATAAACAAACAATCGGAAATTACTTAGTCTTTTAAACATTAGTGTAAGTTACTTGTTCTATAAACATCTAAATTCTAAATTATTTTTGACTATTTTTAGTAATTTCCAAATGACCTAAATACATTAGTTTGTTTCTTAAACCACACATGTGAAATACGTAGTGAAATAGCTGGGTAGTTTTCTTTCTCAAGTGTTTTGTTTTTATAATTATAAAGTTATTTATTCATTGTCATTTTAGAGAATTTGTAAAAAATATTGTATAAAGGAGCAAAAAATAAAAAGCCATCTATAACTCCTACTCTGCATCACATTGTAAATATTTTTGACATGATGATATAATTTCTTGTTCCTTGTATGTGTGAGCATAGGTGTGTGATTTTTTTTTGGTTCATACTATAGCATGTTTTTTTTTACACCCTACGTTTTTCCAATAAAATGAGAAGTTGTGTGTCTCTATAACATTACATAATTGAGATCAATTATTCTCAACAGTTTAAGTTAGGAAACTGAATTGTGCATTGTTATTTTTTGTTAATGCAATAGAGTGCCATGGTTTGCAGCAGATTCCTGTGTTTGTTAGTGCTGAATTCAAATCTGGGTTCTATCACTTACTAACTTTTAAATTTTGAAATCCATGTTTCTGGATGTCAATTGTCAACCTGAAAATACTTTACCCACTTATCCTCAGAATTCAAATAATAATGGTTTCCTGAAGAAGCAGCCATTTTATGAGTGTGATGATAACATTTACTTTTTCCTGATTCTGTGCTGTCACTTGTGGTCATCTGAATCCATCTTAAGATTTGGCACAATTTTCACAACTCAAATCAACTTGCGCTAGGAAAATAGATGCACCTTGACACCATCATGGTAAGGGAAATAGATGCACAAGCTGAAACAGTACATGATTTCTCATATACGAGAAACCTGAGGTAAAAATAAAGAACAAAATAAAACGTAGGTAATAGGAAGTAGGGAGAGAGACCATTCTCAGAGCAGAGGGGGATGAAGAGACGGGGCAGGGCAGAGTACAGGGACAGGGATGGCACAAGGAACCGCGATGTCTTGTGTGCAGGCACCAACTCCACACAAGGCCTGCAAGCATCACATACTGCAAATACTGCACAAAAACAAAACAAAACAAGAGGATGAGGAGATGGATGGGGGTTGGAGGGGAGGGAAAAGGGATGAGAAAAGGAATTAAGATGTACATGAACCAACTTCCCACAAGTAATGTACATACTATGCACTATGCACATGAACTAATAAAATAAAACTTAAAAATGCAAAAAAAAATTTGTCAGTGCCATTTGGTTTAAAACTACAGTGTTAACATTTTCCCCCTCCCACCAAGTTAGAACTTTTAAGTAATGAGACCTGTTCACTATTTCTACCAACTAACCCAGAAGCAGGGAAAAAGTGTCAGAATGAACAACATATTTTTGCTGCACTTACCTTCATTTCAGTTCTGTGTCCCTTTGGCAAGGGACCACCGTGTACCTCTTTGCTGTGGTGTATTCCAACCCTTTCTTTCTTAGTGAATCCTCAACATACATTTCCCATGGCATCTCTAGGATTTTCCCACTACCCACCAGATGAAACCTTCTTTTCTTCCCCTCCGTGCCCACGGTGGTTCGACTGTTGATGGTTTCTGGCTACTGTCATTCCCTTGCCTGCGTTGGAGAGAGAGTATTGAGGACGCACAAGCCAAAGTAACTTCTGGGACCTTCCTTAAGAACACTTCTGGCTGTGTCCCTGTGGATGAGCAGTGTTACAAAAACTTGCCAAGGCACCACGGGCTACATACAGCATCTGGGTAAAGGAGACAGCATTCTCGATGGCTCCATTTGCAAATGGAGACTCCCAATGAAGACACACTGAAAATGTTTAGGGCTTGGGATCTGTCAGACCTGGCCTTCAAATACAGTCTTCTACTTCATGCTTTCTAAATGTGGGACCATTAGTTTATGGCTTAGGCTGTATAGCAATTAAATTCCTTAGTCCTGATAAGTAACGTGTTAACCAGGGGATATAGCGTTGTTAGGGTTAAATTCCAATAAATGCTTGTAGCTTCCTTTTTCTTCCTCACTCATTCTACAAAACAAGCATGTAGTCTATTGTTCCTCTCTCTACCCTACTCTTTTTCTGAAAGGAGGAAACAGAATGGTATTTAGATGTGAGGGTAGATAATATGAGGCAGGGTGCATATGGCGAGTGTGAACTACAATGCAGAAGTCAGTTAAGCCTGCTCGGTAGGCTCCAGACACAAATCTCTCTACTTGCCCAGAACGTGCAGCTTTGTGGGTTTCTCATTTGATAGGAGTGTAATGATTAAACATTTGCACGGAAACAGTGATTTACCCCATTTAATCAGTAAAGATATATTTTTAAGATCAAAGGATGGAATGACACCAACAGGAAACTGATTTCAGAGAGGAATATAAGATATCCATATGAATAAATTCATAGTCAATCATATATAGTTTTCAAGTAATTTTCAAAGAAGATTGCAATTTCTTTGGTTATCTATATTGATGCAAAATCCACAATCCTATGTTCATTCACTCTAATATTTATGAAAAATATATATGGTAGAGCTTTGAGAATACAGAATGTGAGGCGAACCCCCAGCATTCTTAGAAATACATTAAGATGTATATTAACTGTCCCCAAATCAGTTTCTGGTAGAAAACTCCAAGCTGAAAGGTATTTCTACATGGTTAAAATAACTGTAAGGCAACAAACTTTAGCATTATTTTTCCTTAAGGGAAAAATATACCAAAAGGCTTTCATAAAAAGTTTTGTATGGAGAAGTAGAGAAATAGGGGTGTATGGGCAGGCGGAGGTCAACAGAAGATGATTAACACGCAGCAGAAGGGCGTACCTTAAGCACGAGTGATTTCCGAGTGCATTCTAGAGCACTAGGGTGAGTCATAATTACCAGCTGTTGTTGAGTTTAGCAGCTGCAGATAAGTAACTACACAACCCCAGGTTTTCGTCTTTCCTTCAATTTTGATGTAATTCTGGGCAGTGGAGGATATTATTTTAACCCTGAATGAAGGGAAGAAAAACCATGTTTTTCTTAATTTAAACAAATTAAGGAAGCTAGATAATTCACCTTTATTTGACATCAATTTGTTGAAATATTGATTCAAAAAGCAATTAACGCACCTGTCTTATAAGCATCATTTAGACTATCCCATCTTGATTTTTAATTGCCTTTTGCCGTGCAGAGTTTGAAGAGAATGGTTAGCTGTGAGCGCTTTTAATCCCCTGCCGTGATCTAATAAAATAACAGAAAATATTTTTTTTTCTATTTAGGCAGTTGTTGCTTTATTTCCTGTAGCTCATGCAGTATTAAAAATTAAGATGTGAATAGGAAGTTGCTTTAATTTACAAAGGAAGCCCATGAAAATTGCAAGATAAACCTCTATGTGAATTCTAGTGTTTTATGTCAAGTTTTTACTGTGGGCTACGTGTTACGTGGAAATGTAATAATTAACATGGAGCCCTGTACTGTGGCAGATTCTTGTACTTCTATTGTCCCAAGATTAGAAGTGTTTCAGAACCATCCAGTTACAATCTGAGGCTATTTTTCTCATAACTGTTTTTGGACTTACTCCTTTATAATTTTCTTTAATTCTTCAGTTGTAACCAAATCCAATTTGGCTTTGTTTTATCTAATAGCTTTCTATTCCTAACTACTAATTTGATACCAACTTAGACTTATTTCTGTCTGTTCTTCTCTTTTCCACAATTCACATACAGCTTTCTTTTCACTGATTGTTAAAATCAATTTTATTACATAAAAATAGTTTAGGGTGATTTGACTTTTTCTGGTCAATGGCTTTGCATCGAAGCCAATAACTTTCTTTCTTTTTGCCAGGGAGGAGATTGAACTCATGACCTCAAACTTGCCAGGCAGGTACTTACGCCCCTGAGCTAAATCCCTGGTGCCAATAACTTTCTATTTGTCATGTTGGAGGTGGTGCTGGCATTATCTCACTTTGCTCATCCGGCAAATCCAGCCAGCTATTATTTGCCAGATGAGAAAACTGAGAGGAGAGATTTCAAGTTGAATAGATCATAGAGGTGGAAGGTTGTATAAGTAGGGTTCAGACTCTCACCTCGCTTCCCCTTGCCAGTCTCTAATGCTGGTGTTTCCTGTGATTCCCTTTAGTTCTACTTCCCTTCCTACCCTAAGGGTAATCAGGTTCGGTTTGCTGCTGTGGTTGCTGTTACTTTTCAGGGCTGAGGATGAACTCAGGCCCTCCACTGTGACCGGCAAGCAATTTACCTGTGAACTGCATCTCCAGTCTGTGATCCCTGGATTCTTGCTTTAAATAGTTAATGTGAGATTCAAGATGTTTGTCTAGGCTTGAGCTCTCCTGAAACTCAAATATCACATATGGGTTTCCTGGTTGCTGTCTCCGCTTAGATATGCAGTAGGTATCACAATCAAAATTATTCAAAACAGTTACTTGTTGCTAATCTCCCAAATATCATGTGGAATTTCTTTCAGTTGTTCCCACTTAAGGCAATATTACAGTCTTTCTCTTGGTTCCTCAAACTAAAATTTTGATTTTTAAAAAATATACCCCCTTGTTCTCATATCTCATCAATTTGGAAGTACTAGCAATTTTACCATATATTTCAAATCCTTTGTCTCTCTGTCTCTGCCTCCCCCGCCCTGCCCTTCTCCCTCCCTCTTGTACTCTGTCTTCTCTCCTACTTGCTTTTTATAAGGTATTAAAACTCCACTCCAAGATTCACTGTAATTCATTCAAAGATAGGAGGCTCCATCTAAGTTTCCCTAATTCTACTACTACCTTTCCTAATGTATTCTCAGTGCTCTAGTTGCAGAAATGAATTTAAACCAATAACTACATCTTGACAAGATCTCTCCCATGGATTCCCATTATGTTTAGGATGTATCAAAAAATAACCTTATACATCACTTTCTTGTCTGAATTGTTCTTATCATGCGGACTTTAAACTCAATGACATTTCTCAGGGACGATTTCTTTGATATTCAGGGTAGGGGTGGGAATTTAGCTCCACGGCAGAAGCACCTGCCTTGCAAGCACGGGGTGCTGAGTTTGATCCCAGGTACTGATTAAAAAAAAAAAAAGTATTCAGGGTAAAAGTAATCAGTTGGTTTCCTGTGGATCATTATATTCTCTAATAATTTGTCTTACACATTTGCATATTTTTCTGTTTTCTGTATAATATAGATTATATGAATCAAGGGCTCTGTCCACTGTAAATGCAGAAGTTTGTAACTCTTTCACTGTTAGGGCTGCACACATAAAACAAAAAACAGACTAACAAGAGAAAAGCGTATCACTGTAGCATGATCAGAGTTCTATAGGACATAGAAGACTTCAGAAATGAAGATGCAAAGTCCCAGAGACTATGGTCTATTTTTGTGTTTTGTTTTGATGACTAACGGACAGTCAAGCGGACATGTGATGGAACAAAAGCGTGTGATCTGTTGATAACGGCCTCAGCGGGACCCCTAGTAAGGCCTTGGGTTTGTTCAGATCCTTTTCGGTTTCTCTATAAAGCATTCCTCTTCCAACCTGTGGGATGCAACATGAAGACCTTCCAGGGGGAAAGCAGAGAGTGATTTTTGCAGGTTTCATGGTTTTCTTGGGGGAAGAGTTGTTCTAGTTTATCTGACCTGCCCAGGGGAAGAGGAAATTCTGGTTTCTGTGCTGAAGAGGGAGAGAAGGCAGGAGGTGAGAGGGAGGCCAAGAAACCTTGCTTCAGAGCTCTTTCCAGTGCCCCTCCCATGATTTTATGGGAAATCATGAACATTTAAGCCACAATGCCAATGTGGTACTATCTACATTCCCAGTGCTGGACACCAACTATGTATTTAGTAAATACTTGTAACAAGCGAACATAGAACAGAAAAATTTTTTGCCATCCTACTATAAATCTAATCCCCTAATCAATGTGCCTTATGGTCAATTATAAATATCTTTGTTTACATATTTTATTTTCTCTCTCTCTCTCTCTCCTCTCTCTCTCTCTCTGAGACAAGGTCTCTACTATGTAGTGCAGCCTCCTTGAATTCAGTTATGTAGCCAAAGGTGGCCTGGAACTGACAGTGACCCAGCTTCCTCAGTCTCCTACATGCTGGGATTTCAGGCATGTGCCACCATGCCTGGATGTCTATGGGTCTTTTGGAGCTATATTTTTAGATGTGGAATTGCTGGGTTGAAAGGTAACCATATTTTAAATTTTGATAGAGACTGCAGAATTAGCTATAAGAAACTTGCCACTTCCCTACAGTGGAGGAGACTTCCTTTAGTCTCTTAATAACAGTGAGTATTGTTAAATATTTGCTAATCCTAAAGTAAAAACTAGTAGTTCAGCTCTATTTAAATATGCAAGTCCGGGCTGAGGATGCAGCTCAGTGGCTCAGGTGCTTACCTGGTAAGTGTAAGGTTGTGAGTTTGACCCCAGGCAAAAAAATAAAATAAAATAAATCAGTATGTGATTCTTTGATTAGTAATGAAATTAAAAAATCATTTCAAAATTTAATTGGCCCTAACGTTTTATTTTATGACTTATCCTTTATATTCTTGGGCCTAAGTAACTGTTGATTTCCTTTTACTCCCAAGTGTGACTTCTTCCATTTCTTATTTTTGCTTTTCTTCCTCTCATCCCTTATTACTTTCTCCCTTCAACTTTCCTTCACGTACTACACTTGTGTCTTTTAGTAGATCTATTCCGACGTGATCCAAGCAGTGTGCTTTGGCAGATTATTTTACAAATTATCTTTAATTTGTAATTATCTTTTCATGGTCACACAAGTTTAAGAAGTTTAATATTGTGTATGTTTCATCGGGCTTCCATAAAGCAGTACTTCTTAGATTCTTTAATATGCGAAAATGACTTGTAAATCTCCCAGAAGGGGATAGAATACATAGTTCTGATGAGTATTTGTCCATATAAATTCTTTTTGAAAATGCGTTAACTGCACATAATTTGGGAAACCAGAGCTACAATCATCTATTGATCAGTCTAAGTCTTGGCCATTCTCACACTTTTACAGTTCTGTACTGTATTTCTTAATTTGATAAGATTTGCTTCTGTTTTATTGAGTTTTTTGTTCTCTAGCTGTATGAAGAATTATTAAGTAGCAGCTACAGTGCTCACAGAATGGAACATTTTGCTTTCTTCAGTTTTGGCAGGAATATATGCCATGAAAATTTTTGTGCTTCTGTAGGAGAGACATTACTTGGTACTTTTCTTTTTTCTTTTTTTTTTTGTCTATGTTTAAAGAATGCCACATCTAGGGTGACATTGAAGTTTTCCAAAGGCTAATAATGACTAATGAGGAATCAGCTCAGATAATTCATAGAAAAAGAAAATCACCCCAAGACCAGTTGATATAAAACAATGAGAAGACTAAGACAGTTTGGTAATCACAATCCTGAACAGTAAGAGCAAACTAGAAGGACAGTTGCATAAAAAGAAATAGTAATAAGTCAATAAGTCATATGTTCTACTAAAGTATACAGAATTTAGCCATTTTTTATTTCTCCAAGCTTTAATCATCTTCAAAACCATACTGAAACTTTTGAAAAAAAGCATCACAGTTTAAGGAAAAGACAGTTGCTGCTGACACTAGGCAAGGTTGGCTAGGCAGAGTTTCCCTACCAGACAACTTAGGAGCAAACTGCACCTCTGCAGTGACTGCAGAATTAAGGTATCGGTGGTTAATTTGCTTTAATAGAATAACTTCTGTACCTGAGTCAGTAATGGTTGGGATTGAGTACTGCCCTTGTCACTAGTTAGCTGTCTCTGCAAGTGGTTTAGCCTTTCTGACCTTCGAGTCTCTAAGGCAGTAGTGTGTTGGAGCCAGGCTTCGGGAAACAGCTGCTTATGGATATGTCCCCCCAACCTTGCGTTTAGTGATGTTGCCATGATAGCTCAAAACATTCATGGTGGCATTAAAACCACAGAAATGTTTAATGCTACAAATCAGACCATGTTCGTGATTGTTTACAGGGAGGCTTTCTCAGTACACCACTGTCTTTAGTCTCTCTTAACTTCAAAGAATTGTTGGAAAAATGAAATGGTTTAAAGAATGAAATCACTGTGTTAATAATCTTACCCAACTGAAGGCATTACATTCAACTTGATGGTTATCTCTAAAGTAAATATTTCTTTAAAGGTGTGTAGTAACAAGCTATAGATTTCCAAAGAGGACAAAATTGGAACGCGAATTCTGTGTAGGGCTAATTTTTAACCATTTTAAGTATTTTATGAGTACCTATTTTATACATGTTTATTTTATCATAAAATGAAAAAAAGATTCTTTTCTGAAATATACTTCTTGAAACTTTACCTACTTGTAATAATTTAGGCATAGAAAGTTGATTTCAGAAGTAAGGCTGAGGCTAAGGAGAACTACACGGTGCTTCCCCAAATGAGGTGCTAAGGTAGTTTACATTCAGCTATGTCATCTTGTCCTTTTTTAATCTTAAAAATTTTGTATCAGAGTACCAATTATGCTTGATTTTGACTAATTTAGAGATATTAATGGAAAACCAAAGGTCAATTCTGAGTAGCGACACCAATACCCTCTGGTGTGGTAGAAAGAACATGGAGTTCACCACACGGAAAGCTGGATATTAGTCCTTCAGTGACCATTGTCAAAGGATAAGGAAAAGTAGCTGTGAGGGAAAACTCATCCCCACCTCACATAGAGCTTCTTGTCTTCTTGTTTCCCCTAAAAACAAGTCCACTGGCATGCTACCTCTCATAGTTCTAGAATGTATCTTGTACGGACGGCTTTGGAAGTGCTCAGCTTATAAAGATGGGATACATAACATCTTTGAAGAACAAGTTAGAAAATCAGAAATATCTATGATATTTTCACAATGAATAGATGGAAAGCACTAAGAAATCAGTTGATTCTATCTATAGCTTGTTCACCATCCTGATTGTATTGATCAATGTGAGGATAATAAAATTGCCTCCAGAATGTTTTTTCTTAAACTGTGGGTTTGGGGTTTGCTATAATTTATATACCATTTCAAATCACTCTTTTCTTCAATCGCATTTCCTATTACAAGGAAGTTTGTAGTCATTACATAATAATTTTGTTTAAATATGCCTTTTAATGAAAATATTTTTAGCATAGAGAAATTGGAACTTCAGCCTGGTTAGTCATATACTTAAGAAAATCTCTTTCATTGCCCACCAGAGGTATCTGACATATTAAATATATTTTGACAGGTTATGTGGGTCTTTCAAGAATGGATCTTTTATTAACATCATAAGACTTCAAATTTTGACTAACAAAGTAAAAGTCTTTAACCTTATTTAATGAGAATGGAGTTTCTTTGTCTTTTTTTAAGCAAGCCCTTGTCTATAGTTGGTTTTTAAGAGCTTGAGCCTTGGCCAGAACAATGCTTTGAAACAAACAGGAGACATTAGTCAAAGGGCCACTAGACTAATAAAAGAGAAACAGAACCAAGAAAGAGCAATTGAAAAAGTGCCTAGATTTCTATAGTCAGCAAAACATGAATGTGAATGATATCGACAAACTCCTAATTAACCAGGTGATAGGGTTTGCTGTGTAGTCTTCATCCACTCACTTCGATGAGGTAACACAGGCTTCTTATTAAACACAAGTAAAATTTACACTGATGTTGGCAACAGATAAAGAACAAGGTCTTGAATAAAAATATGGACTTTGTGAAGATCAAGCTCATTTAAGGAGCCTTATGCTTAGAAATACATTTTTGGTTTCACAAACTTCAAAATGTTTCAGTTAATTTAAATTGATGCTAAAAGTCACCATCAAAGTTTACTTTGATAGTTAAAGTTAATGTTAAAATATTATGAAGAATCCAATTACGCCTTTACTTCAGCAGAACTGTGAGAAAACTCAGAACAGATCCCAGCGGGAAGCAGCGAGGAGCAGAACCTGAACAGCAGTGCTCCTTATCTGCCTCTGAAGCTCAGAGCTTTCTATTCTGTTGTGTATGCATTCTGATATCCAAGAGAATATAGTGCATCAGCCTTTAACTCAATTTGTGTATTTTTAGAATAATATCAATATCTTTCTTTTTAAATAACTTACAAAAATAGAGGCACTTTGTGGGTAAAGTGTTAAAAGTTTTAAAAATAGGTTTTTCCAAAAGACTGATCAAGTTCTCATCTTTCCTGCTCCATATTTTTTTCCCATTCAAAGTAATTTCTTCTTCCACCCCCTCAGTAGCCGCTGCTAGGTTGCCTTGCTTATCTATACCCTACCCAGCTGTTTGGGGTGTACTTACTTCCTGTGTGAATTTTCAAGACCTTTTCAAATCATATTGCAATTTTCCACATTTTTGTAACTTCTGGATGTACAGCCAGTATCAATCACTTAGCAATATTCATAAGGCTTACAATGTTGAAAAATTAAAGGATTATAGGTTCTGTGTTCTTAAAATGTAGGACTTCAAATGAACATTCAAACAAATTCTGGAGTTTTGATATGCACATTCATCGCAAATTATTAAGGCTCTGTTTTAAACTTATTTCCATAATTCTGATAATTCATTAGTTCATACATTTGCATGAATATATATATATATATATATATACTATATCCTGCATGTGAGGTGTTGTAGAAGGCACTGGGACTATAAACCATGGTGAATAGACTGCAGCATTCTTGTTTATGTACATGTACATGTAAGTATAACTTTTATACAGAAATATGAGGTAATGATCAAGTGGGATTCATCCCAGGGATGGTTCATCATACATAAATCCATAAATGTATTATATCATATTAACAGGACTAAGGACAAAATCATATGATCATCTCAATAGATGCAGAAAAAAACTTTTGACAAAGTCCAGCACCAATTTATGATAAAAACCCTTCAGAAAGTTGGAATGGATGATCCTTATGTTAATCTGATAAAAGCCATCCATGACAAACCAACAGCCAACATCGTACTAAATGGACAAAAACTGAAAGCTTTCACTCTAAAATCAGAAACAAGACAAGAGTGTCCACTGTCACTACTCCTATTCAATATAGTTCTGCAATCATTAGCCAGAGCAATTAGACAAGAAAGAAATAAAAGGAATAAGGATAGGAAAGGAAGAAATTAAATTATCACTATTTGCAGATGACATGATACTCTACTTAGAAGACCCTAAAGACTCCACCACAAGACTTTTAGATTTAATAAGCAAATTTAGTAATGTAGCTGGGTTATAAAGTCAGCACTCAAAAATTAATAGTCTTATTATATACAAATAATGAACTCTCTGAGAGAGAAATCAGAGAAACAAAACCTTTTACAATAGCATCCAAAGAAATGAAATACCTAAGAATCAATATAACAAAAGGTGTAAAAGACCTACTGTTCATTAAAAACTGTAGTACTCTGAAAAAGATTGATGAGGATACTAGAAAATGGAGAGATATGCCATAGTCTTGGGTAGGAAAAACCAATATGGTGAAAATGGCTGTACTTACAAAACTATTATACAGATTCAAAGCAATTCCAAACAAATTTGAATAGTGCATCTTACAGAATTAGAGAAAACAATCCTAAAATTCATTTGAAATCAGAAGAGACCTAGGATAGCAAAGGTGATTCTGGGCAACAAAGATAAGACAGAGGGTATAACAACTTTTGACTTGAAATTATACTATAAAGCTACTGTGATAAAAACAATGTGGTAATGGCCAAAAAACAGACCTGAAGATCAATGGAATAGATTACAAGATGCAGAAATAACTGCAGACACACTAAACTATCTTGTTTTTGATAAAGGTGCCAAACACATTCACTGGAAGACTGATAGTCTCTTTAATGAATGATGTTGAGAAAACTAGCATTCCACATGCCAAAGGTTAAAACTGGATCCATATCTTTCACCATATGCTGAGCTAAAATCAGAATGGATTAAAGATCTTAATGTTAAAACAGAAATATTAAATCTTCTGGAAGAGAAAGTAGGTAAAACTCTTGAAGATGTTGATGTAGGCAAAGATTTTATGAATAAAACCCAGAATACACAGGACTTACCACAAAGAATCAACAAATAGGATCTCATCCAACTGAAAAGCTTTTGCACAGCAAGAGAAACCAACTAAGTGAAGAGACAACCCACTGTGTGGGAGAAAATGTTTGTTAGTTTCCTGAGATAAAGGATTATTATCGAGAATGAATAAAGAACTCAAAAAAATCAATCTTCACAGATTTAAAGACCTAACCCAAAAATAGGCATCTGAGATGATTGCCATAAAATATTCAAAATAGCTGCCCCTAGCGTCTGAGAGCATAAAGTCTAACAAAACAAGACAGGACAAAGCCAAACCTAACAAAATTGTATAAACAATGTGAGAGTTCAAGATAAGACAATAAGAAATTGACATTAGTTTCCACCTTTCCCTCCCAGGTGTTTCCTCCCCTGTACTCTTACATTAACTATTTTGCTTTTGGATCCCATTAACTCCTTCTATTTCTCATTCTAGGGTTCACGTGTGTGAGTTCGAACTGTTTTGGCCATGAACATGATCTCCAGTTGCATCCATTTACCTAAAGGAGCCTTGAGATTATTCCACTTTATAACAGGGTAGCTTTCTACTGCATGAAAATACCATATCTTTCTTATCCATTCTGCAGTTAATGGGCAAGTTACTCTTGCTTTTTTTTTTTTTTGTCTCCTGTCACATGGAACAATAATTTTCTCTTCTTTGATTTCCAGTTTATGACTTTCCTTGCCAGTTAGATGTGTTTCTTGTATTCAGTATATTAATAGATCTTGTTTCTTGATCCAATCTCCCTGTGTTTTTTTATATTGCTGACCTGAGGCCATCTACATTAATGGTAACAACCAACATACATTTGTTTGCCTCTGCCCTGCTATCCTCCTGTTTTTGGACCTCCACTTTTCCTCTTCATTCAATTTACTGTCCTGTTTGGTGATCCTCCTCTGCTGCTGTTCCTGGAACCTTGGTCACCTTTATCTCTCTAGAATACCCTTTAGCACTCTCTGTCGGGTTGGTTTGGTAGTCATGAATTCCTTCAGTTGTTCTTTATCATGGAAGTATCTTATTTTTCCATCAATTTTGAAAGATAGTTTTGCTGAGTAGATCAATCTGGGTTGGAAGATGTTTTCTTTTAGGATTTGAAACACTTCCTCCAAACTCTTCTTGACTTGATGGTTTGTGTTGACAAGTCTGCTGTGATTCTGATTAGTTTTTCTTTATAGGTGTTCTGCCTCTTTTCTCTAACAGCTTTTATTATTCTATTCTTGTGCTGAATTTCTAGGATTTTGATTATTATATGTCTGAGTGTAGATTTACTTTGGTTATGGCTAGTTGGAGTCCCATATACCTCCCTTATCTGCATGCCAGATCCATTTCCCATGTTTGGGAAATTTTCTTCTATTACTTCTGTGAATATCCTTTTAATTTCATTTGTGTTGAACCCTGCTTCTTCATTGATACCTATCACTCTTAAACTGTGTATCTTTGCATCATCTTGCAGCCATTGAGTTATTTCCTGATTTCATGTTATTTTTAACACATCTTTTCTTTCACAATCATTAGCTGTAATCCTGTCTTCAAGATTTGAAAGGCTGTCTTCAGACTCTTTCAAGGGGTTTTGCCAGCTTTTGATTGCATTTTTAATTTCCTGCATCTCTCTTTGAGTCTGTTTTATGCATTGTAATTCCTTTCTACCTTCATTCAAGGTTTCCATCATTTTCCTATGCTCCTCTTTATTATCTATATCTTCTTTATACTTGCTGAACAATTCTTTCAATATGTTTGTAATGTCTTCTTTTACCTGAGACATTATTTCTGGTTTGACTGCTTTTACAACTCACGAAGTTGTTTCCTTATTTCAGTTGCTATCTTCTCAGAGATTTTAGATGTGTGACTTCCATTTTCTTCCATAACTGTATCTCCCAGGCTTCTTCTGTGTGGGCTAGAGGTCTGAGTTTGCCTTTTGCTCCTTCGTCTTGACGTTCTCCTGGGTTCCTCCCAACAAGCTGGTTGTGGGGTCCCAGGGACTTCCCACATTGGCTGCCCCTAGGCAGTGTAGGGGGATGGGACAGGCATCTGGGTTCCTCTAATTCCAGATTTAGAGGGAGGTAAGTGGGTGTGGAGCAGGCTTCTCCAGAGCTATGCATCTACACTGGGGCTTCGCTGACTATCAGGGGTGCAGGTAGGTGGGGCTGCTTCTCTCAGCCTGTGTGTCCACACTGGGACCCCCATAATAGTGGGATATGTTTTTCCGATTCTGATCATGGATGATGGTTGTCTGAGGGAAGCAATGATCTCAGATGGTGGCCTATGTATGCACAGGGCTTACCTGGCTGAGTGTCCCTGCTCCTGCTGGCTGCCTGTGGGAAGGAGCCTTCCTGTGGCAGCTCCCTGAGGGTGAAGATGGAGCTACTGGTCCTCTCTGCCGTCTGTAGTACATGGCCCTTTGGTGGTGGTGCACAGCAGGCAGATGTGGATCTGTCTGTCTCCGGAGGTCCATGCTGGGATGCAGAGGAAAGGGCCTTCCGGTGGCGGCACCCAGCAGGCAGAAGTAGGTCCTCTTCTGATTCTCTCTGCCTGTGCTGGGCACATGGAGGTTTGATTTCTTTCTTTTTTTTTTTTTTTAATGATAATCATATGGAATCTCAGTGTCACTTAAATTTGCATTTATGTAATGGCCAGAGATGTTGAATATTTTTCATGTATTTATTGGCTATTTGTAGTTCTTCTCAAGAGTGTCTATTCATTTCAGTTGTGCATTATTTGATCGGATCTTTTTTTTTAGGGTTTTCAATTTTTTATTTAGTTATATATTATAGACATTAGTCTTCTCTATAAGAAATAACTGGAGGAGAGTTTTTCCATTCTGAAGGTGTCTTTTCACTCTGTTGTTTAAATTGCTATTCAGGAGCTTATTAATTTGATATGATCCTGTTTATTGGTTGCTGGTGTAACTTCTTTTGCAACTGGAGTTCTGTTGAGAAAGTCTTTGCTGTTAGGGTTTTCTGGTGCAGTAGAGAAGCAAAAGGAAAGAAAAAAAATGCCTTTATTGAGTACCTGGAGAGGAGTGCACAACTCATGGGGTTGGGTTATGTGACCCCTGGCCGGCAGCAGAGTTTGGGGCGGGCATTGATGCCTGAGGAACTGATTGGAATTCTCATCACATGTGTGGAAAAGGAAAGAGGAAGTTGTAATCAGGGCTGAAGGGAAGGAGGAAGAAGTGGTATTCAGGCTGAGTATGGATTTTGATTTGGATTTCTGCCATGTTAGACCACTGCCATGATTTCCAGTGATTTATACTAGGGTAGAAACCTTTCATTTGCCTATGCCTAAGTCTTCAAGAGTTTTACCTATTTTTATCTTCTAGTAAGTTAAATGCTCCTGTTTTAATATTTAGATCTTTGATCCATTATTTTGGTTTTAGTTTAGAACATGGTGAGTAATACAGACAATCTCCTGCATGAGAATAGCCAGATTTCCCAATATCATTTGTTAAGAAAGTTCTTTCCCTCCAGCATAAGTTTCTGATCATTTTGTTACAA
Source organism: Hydrochoerus hydrochaeris (assembly GCA_004027455.1). Taxonomy (NCBI): domain Eukaryota; kingdom Metazoa; phylum Chordata; class Mammalia; order Rodentia; family Hydrochaeridae; genus Hydrochoerus; species Hydrochoerus hydrochaeris. The sequence continues at coordinate 132,034 of PVLA01004314.1, read as the reverse complement.
GTAGATGAGTAAGTTAGAAATATTATAGGCAGTCAAACAGGGCTGGACACTCAAAGGAGCCAGTGCAGAAGGCCAGACACCTTGCAACTGTGGGGGAGATGGACATCTCCCACTTAAAGCCAATCTCAAGACAAAAGGCAAAACAAATGCAGCAACACCCTAAGTATAAACATCAGAGATTCTAAATAGGTATGGATCACCTTGAAGAAGCCAGGAGTCACAATATCAACCCCCTACAGGAAGAGTCACTGCTCTTTAAGCATGCCTGCTTGCTAAGTGACTGGCTTCCCCATTTGTCCCTGATTTGGTCAATTGTACCTGAACAGTTAATCTTATTGGCTGATCATAGCTCTGTCCCACCTCATGCTCCCCTGCTTTACAAGTTCCCATTTTTCCCACCCTGAACCTGCACCACCTCATGGTTTTGCTCTATAAAAGTCCCTAGAAAAGACAAAGTCTTTGACAACCCACTTAGGACCCCTTCTGTGTCCCTCTCAGACAAAAGCTTTCTTTCTTTCAATAAATATATTCTACTTTTAACATCTGTTGTTCCTAAAATTCATTCTTCATTTTCAGAGAGCATCAACTTGTACCAGACATCTAATAGGTTGGGAGATACATTCCCCAATACCACTTTTATCAAATATCAAGCAGCTGAATGTGCCTGAAGTTGTTTCCATATCCTACAGTCTATTCTATGCATTTGCTTCTTTGCCAATACCAGGAGGTTTTTTGTGACTGTACCTTTGTGTTAAAACACCAAGTCTGTGATAGATTGTGATAGCTGCTGCTTTGCTCTTGTTACCTAGGATTGCTTCTGGGTCTCTTCTGATTCTGTAGGAATTGTAGGATCGTTGTCCCCAGCTAGCTCTGTGAGATGTGCTGTTGGTGTCTTGATTGAGACTGTGCCAAGTCTGTGTATCAGTTTTGGAATTATGGCCATGTTGACAATATTTGTTCTATTCGAGAATGGGATACCTTCTCATTTTCTGATGCTCATGAGCTCATCATTTTCAGACTTCTCTAGCCTTTGTTGTAAGGACATCTCTCTTCCTTGTTTAGGTTAATTACTGAGCACTTAATATTTTTTGCTATTGTGAATGGTTTTGTTTCCATAATTTCTTTCTTTTTGAGTTTATTATTGATGTACAGGAATGTGGAGGATCACCTAGATGACTGTCCATGAAAGAAGAGCAATTTTCTCCATTTTGGCCAAACCTAGCCTTATTTCCATGTACTGATAAGTGCAGAGCTGGCTAGGATTTCTTCTTAGCCCCTCAGTTGGCTTTAAGTGATGCAAATGGGGGTGCTGATGTGCAGTCTTTGAAGCAAGGTGACAGTCAGTGTTACCCTGCTCCTTAGCTCCCAAAAAGCATATGGGAGCCTGGTGGGAGGAAGAGATACATTCCATGTTGGCAGCTGAATTGAGCCTTTATATACACTATAACTTCCCAGGACATAAAAGGTTACACATCAGAGCTGAACCATTGACCCCAGAACATTAGATACAGCCTGAAATTGTGTTGCACACATTACTCTTTTTGCGTATCTTTCTCTCAGTGATTGCAGATATGATTTCCCATCTAGCTCAGCTCACAGTACTCACATGTGACCTTCACTGACCTTTGAGCCATTCTCCTCTTGATGAGTTAGTGAAACCTGGGTCCAGCCCTGGCCTCTGTTCTGGTTAGCCATCATCTTAGCTGAATTCAGGACTCCCTTGACTTCCCACAACTCCAAATATGCCTTAGTGTCTTTATTCTTGCCACGGGTTACACTAAAAGTGATAGATTAAGGTTAAAATGCATAAAAGCATAACAATTAAAACCATAAAAATGAACAATCAAACAATGGCAGTACTTGAACAGCTACTTCTAAGATAACAATATGTAATTCATCAACTAGTGGTTTCTTACTGCTATTTTTTTTGACCAGTGATTTCTTACTGTTATTTTTTTGAAATTCTACATTATTTCTACCCTTTTTTCTGGTTTGCTTTTCTTCTCTAAATAACAAAAAATCAAGGCATTAAAATTTCAATAACTTTTCCATGAAATTACAAATATAAACTTCCCAGACCATGATGAGTACCAGAAAGGGTTCTCAATACAGGAACACTGTTGATTTTTATGTGTTGACTTTCTATATTGTGATGCCAACTTTGATTATTCTAAGACTTTTTGATGAAATTTTTGGGATTTTTTACATAGAGGATCATGTCATCTGAAAATAATAATAATTTGACTTCATAATTTTCTACCTAGATCCATTTTATTTCCTTCTCTTGCTTGATTTCTCTGGCTAATATTTTGAGAACTCTATTGAATAGAAGAGGTGATAGCATCCATTCTTGTCTTGTTCCTGATGTTAGGAAGAAAGCTCACAGCTTCTTTCCGTTTTGTATGATACTGGTCATTGGCTTGGCAAAGATGCTTTTCATGTTATTTTAAAACATAAACATTTACCACATGTCTTGATCACTCCCTATGTTTAATATTGAATATAATGATGAAAGAGCTGGAACAAACTTTATCAACTGAAAAACTGGAGTTATTAGTCAGTGGATAACCACATGCATGCATTACTTTTAATTAATTTCAAAACACATTTGGGAAAAAGAGAAACCTTTAAATATTCAATTACATATTCAAATACAGGGATCTTCCACTAATAAAAGTTTGATTTTCTCAGTTCTGTTTCCTAGATACATCTCTAGTCATTATTCTGTTCCATCATAGATGTTATTGTTAATATGAGCAAACTGTGTACTTATATTTTCCTAGGCAAACATGGCATCACATTATTTTTTTTCAGGACCCCTAGGTTCTAATATTATGAAATGGTTCCAAAAAACATGAAACATTGAAATTGTTTAACTACTTCTAGGTCCTAACAGCAGTACAAGAAGCCATACATTCACAATTTCTGTCTAGTATATCAACAATATTACTCCTATAGGAAAAAAAACCCAAAACTTTGCTTTTAAAAAAGAAATGATCAATCATTAGGTACAAGAAAACATGAATTAACAAACTAGATCAGAAGATTAAACTTTTGTCTCTTGAGTCATTCTAAGTTCAAAATGTTGCTTACAACAAGTAAGTCATAAATAGCCACCAACCAAATAGCTTGCTTGTGTGCAACAATACTAAAAAAATTCCTTGACCTCTAGACCAAAACAGCCAGCAGTGCTTCTCTGACTCATTTTTATCATCAGCCACAAAGCACACAGTGAAGACAGGATCATCTTGGATAAAACTCTAAAGAATCCAACATGATCCCAAATGATCTTTGAAGTAATACAATTACATGGAACTGTGTTTGGGGAAATTTCAAATTTCATTTAATATTGGAATTTTTACATTAATGGAAGCAGAAAGCTTTTCCATCCTAGTAAAGAGGAGGCAATGGTATGTTAGAAATCACTCACACAGGGTTGTAAGTCAGACTGCTGTCTCTGCAGAATAATCCATTTCATTTGGAAGGAGGCACTTATGCCACTGGGCTAAATCCCCAGCCCCTCCATTTCATTTGGAAAAGGTACTCTGGAAAAACAATCATTTGCTGAGCAGGACTAAAAGTTCCTTGTCATGGGCTACTTAGTTTTGGATTAGAAGAAGTGATTTTTTGCTCTTGAGACTGAGGAAGAAAGTCAGATGCCATCAGGGCAGGATGCCACAGAGACTGAAATACCTGACTTGTTAATATGATCCAACGGACGGATGAGAGAAGCCAAGCAGGGCCACAGGCAATACCACATTGAAAAAGGAGACACGAGGAGCTGTAGAGTTAGATTCAGCAATGAATGAAGTTGGGATCATGGAACAAGTGGAGAGGAGAAATCAAAGTTCTGTGGTCCAAGGAACAGGAAGAAAAATGCAAGACCAGATTTCAGGACTAGGCAAAGTCAGCCATGGCCAGGAGTTTTAGAAATGTTGTAAATGAAAATTGTTCAGGGAGAATATTAAAAATACAGGTGCTAATATCATCCTACGATCTACTACCTCTGAGCCTCTAAGATGTGCTAGGTTCCAGATATTAGTGTATGTTTTTTTCTTTCAAAAAATCTTTACAGGTAATTCTGATATAAAAAAAGATTGTTAACAATTTAGTTTGGATGTCAGAACTCACATGTGTGATAGGTTAGTAAAGTATTTCTCAAAGAAATAAGCAGGGGTGGTAAGGTATATGTACACAGCCTCACCAATAATAAAGTTCAGTTCTAGGGAAAACTGGGAAGTGTGGGTTTTTATTTGAAGCTTGGTCAGGGGGACCAAGCTTCAAATAAAGAAAGTAGAACTCAGTTAACTGTCACAAATGACATTCAGTGATTAAGTCCCACACTGCTTCCAAAACTTGAGAGCTGAATTTGACCTAATTTGGAAAGAAAATTAGTTTCAAATTCTCCCTTCTGTACTCTTAGTGACCCTAACCAAGTCATGTAACCGTTTAACTTTTTACCCCTCTCTTCTGATAGTGTAATAAAAATGACTGCCTTTTCCCTTTAGATGGGAGAAAGTCCTTAGAAAAATTTGAACTTTAAAGTTTAAGCTATAAAAACGTAATCACTAAGATGTGATGTATAAATGCCAAAATTTAAAATATACATATAACTGAGTTCATCTTCATTTTGATGGTTTAAATATTCTTGGAATAACTCTTTACTTGAATTCCAGTGTATTTAGTCTGACTTGACTCTTTTCTTCCTACATATATATGCAGAAAATTAAGTTGAATAATTGTTTTTAAAAATTATTATAGTAAGAGAAGCACTGCTTTTAACCATACCAAAATACTTCAAACACCCTTGTCTCATTAATCTGGCCACTTTCTACAGCAATTCTGGAAGTCCACTTTGGGGACTTCAGATATGTTATCCTGGTCACCTTGATGTCCCTAATTGATAAAAAAAATTTATATTTGTGGTCATTTTGACTTTGAGGAAGAATAAGAAGTTTCACGGTGCCAGATCCAGTGATGAGGACACGCTGGGTATCTATCGCTTTTGCAACTCTGTTTTTCCAGTAGATGGCATTGCATAGCTCCATTCTCAGTAATTCTTATTAGAACTTGTAAAGACACTGAAGAAAGAAAACTTCCAGAACTGTTTCAGGAAGTGACAAGAATGATGGGATAAGTGTGGTCAAGGTGAACTGGGTTGATAGTTACATGCACTGAGATAGGGAAAATCCCCCTTTGTCACTGGGGCGTTGCTGTGCTGTGTTGGACTTATTATGACGCAGCTTTCTCAGCCTCCATACTCTGTTGTGCTTCTGTTAATGGCAACAGTACTGAAAATAGATTCTGCAGGTCAAAATCCCCAACAAATAAGTCTGAAGAAAAGAATGTGAATGCACACAAATTTTTAAAGAAATATTATCAAGAGAAACTGAAGAGAAGACATGAATGAGAGAAAAGCCATGGTCCAAGGTCAGGTACAGCTCCACATTCAGCTTTAGACTTTAAAGCGTTCTGAAGCATAAATTACATGCTGTAGTTTTCATTTTGCAGAGCGGATGAGGGGTTTCTTCACTCCTTCATCAATTACTCATTGGCTGTGAAGCAGGGGTTGGGAAAGGAGGGTTGATCATAAATTCCTTGGCACTTCTAGTAAACTTGCTCCTGTAGAACAAAGGCAACTTTTTGTAAAAGATTAAGTATGCAGTCTTTGGCAGAAGTGAGCAGCATTTAAAAATATATAGTTGGCCACAATCTCTGCAGAAAATTATAAGGGCTAAAGTTAATTCTGCCAGAGTTATTCTGGAAGCCAGAACTGATTCTTGTGATCTCCCTCCTCTGATGCCTATTTTGAAATTACACTCAGCTAGCACTTCTCTTTTTCATGTTAGTAGCCCCAGTAGTAGTCTATTTTTCATGTTAAAACCAGACAACCATTGAGGGTCCATTCTGACTACCATGCATTCTCGTCACTGTAAATGCCTATGCACAGTTAGACCTGTGGCGAGCTAAAGTCACCACTGTGCATTTTCTGTATGATCAGCTAAACTTCTATGAAGTGACATTCCTGCAGATAAAAGTAGATATCTCATACAAAACATAGAAAATAGTTTCCTAAATGAATTTGTGGAAAGTTGAAAGATGGAAAATTTTGGAGAGAATAACAAGATGAAGACAGTGGTATGGACACAAGGATTGTCTTAGTTCACATCTTCTAGCTGGGGATGTATGTGATTCTTTCTGTCCTTATAGAGCATCTGACACTGGCATGGGCAAAACTGCAGTCTCTTTGGTATGAGGAATCACAGGACCAACTTTAAAGATTACAACACAATGCACAACCACAAATAGAGAAATACACGAGAGATGTGGGAAAACAGAGCTCTAGATAGAAGAGTCTCTGAATTCCATGCACAATGTGTATATATGACTACAAACTCTAAAAATTTCTGAATAATTCCTGAATCACATATTTATGGGTAAGACTCCAAACTACCCAGTTAAGGACAAAAATCATTCTAATATTTGTACTTCTGCAGAAGACAGTTTCCTGTTTCACTCTAATCATGTTAATTGCTTAATGAAACAAACTAATTAACAAACAGTAAACACTAACACTCTTGGAACAATATAACAATTCAGATTTTCTATAATACATATTCACAGTTGTTATGATGTAATCTGAAATAATTTGGTGAATAGAAAAATAGAAATCTGTGACACATTCTTAATTAATGGGACTGATGCTGAAATGAAATAGATTTTGACTTAGCAGACAAAGGTTTAGAATAATTTTTATAATCTTATCAAGAAAATATGCTCATAGGGACTTTAAAGACAAGAAATCCTTGCAGAGAAGTAAAAACCGTAACAAACAACTAAACTGAAATTGCAGAAAGAACTGAACCTGAATTCAGTTTGGTTATGGGAACACCAAGAGATACTGTGACCAAAGTCCTAGCTCAATATAATAGCACCTCTAAATTTTTATGAGCAGAGTTAATTATCCCTGTCAAAATACTCATTTCTTTTTTCTTTTTTCCTTTTGCTTTCTTCTCTACTGTTGTGAGGAGTTCATGATACCCAAGGTAAAACCTTACATTAAATGGAGCTGTCACTGTGAACTTTTTGGGAACTTGGGCTGTGGGCCTTCCAAGCCTAAACACGTACAGAACTGGGAAGCACTAATTCTCCAAAGACTCAGTGGAAACTGAATAAGGAAGCAGAATAAAAATCAGGGAAAATCTACTTTCATTCTGTAGGTCAAAGACCTGTAAATTTTACTGGTTAGGGACCCAGCATCATGTAGTCACTGGTCATTTTAAGGTTTATAGTTTATCCTAAAGGACAGTCATCCACCTTTGCAAGGGGACATCGCGGAGATGATGTTTCCTGTCTGCATTTGAGAAGATAATTCAACATGGCTACATTGAATTGCATGACATTTCACAAGACCAGTGTTTCTTCTGATCATCTTACTATGTCACTTTCTTGCAGTAATGTAGGTCCTATGGTTCAATGTGATATTATTTCAAATTCTGCACCAGTATGTTACACATTCTCAGATATGGTGCATGCCCAGGTACTGTGGTCAGTGCAGGCAAACTTTTCTTTTTTTAATGCTGATAAGGAAAAGTTGCTTCACTTTCTAGTATGAAAGCTTTCTGGTAAAATCAACTAGATGTGAACTAACATTTCTGCCTCTCCAAGGGGTGTTATCATATCTGGAATTCAGCATTGTTTTCTTTTGCTGACAAATTGGAAAGATTATTTTCAGTGTCAGTAACTAGCTAATGGTGAGCTTCCATCTTCAACATTATGGCTGATATATTTATGAAGCATGGTGTAAACCCGGTGGCAATGAAGGAAAAATAACATCTCCTTGATGAACTGTCCTGTTCACCTAATTCTCTGATCCTTCTTATCCAACATATGTTCTACCATAGGCATCAAAGTGTAAAGCAAACATTGCTTTCTATGACAATCACTTTCTCTCCACGGATCAAAGGATTAATGTCAGGTTTTATTAGATTCTCAGTATCACGATCCTATGTATTCATTCAGGAACCAGATGTATGGCCTGTGGATAGGTCTGTGAACCCATGGAATATTCTATGAGATGGACCTAGGCCACAGCTGTATTACTACTTGACATTCAAATGAATAAATATACTCTGATAGGGGAAACAGGGTTATGTTTTCAGTTTCTGGTATTGAATTGTTCCAACATGACCACACTTAAAAGTTGCGTGTATTTCCTTTTCTGATACATAACTACTCAGTAATGAATGACTGTATGTCTTTCTAGAATGGACAAGGGGAAGTACTACTGTTGAATCATACTGTGGTACTGCACCTTCATTCCTTGGAGAGACTAATATAATTTTATTTTTTGATTCTACATAATGCAAACTAACTCAGATATGAAAACTGAGCAAATGAATAGGAAGTTCAGTTGTGGTGGTTGATAGAAACATTCTTGATTCATTTATTCTCATTCTTTCTCTCTCTCCCACCTTCTAGTTCCCTCCCTCCCTTCTCTTTTGCTCCTCCTCTCTTTAGCTGCACAGTGCTCTTTCTTTTTAGCTACCCATCTCTCTTAGCCATTGAAATAACGTCTTGAGACCATTGTGACCTTTCCGTCCCTCATGATCATTGTATCTGCTTTGCCTCTGTTGGTTACAGTCTGCCGCCTGAATCCTTCATACCTATTGCTACTAAGAAATCTAGTCACATAAATACTTTTACTGCTTCTTCAAGTCTTCAGAATATGACTGTGGGCCTCTCAGTGATGTGAGAGACCACCTCAAAATGCATTTTTTAAACCTTAGCAAGCAAGGCCTACTGAGCACAGCTAATGAGTAGGGCTTTTTTGGGTGGAGATTGCATGCAAGACACTTTTTGGAACTTTTTGCTCTCCTTTCCTACTATGCCAAGTCAGTAGTTTACTCTAGTATTTTCACATCAGTTAGGGTGGACCATTGTATTTTTAATGAGATGGGCACTGAGCCATTGGAGCCGTTTTTCAGATCAAGCTTCAGTCCGCTTTTCTAGGAAAATGAATCCTGAGTCCGAGGATCATGTCCCAGTATCAAAACCTTCCCTTATCCGCTTTACATTGTTGCTTCTTTCCCTCTGCCATCTGACACCTTCATGACCCCCTCCAGTGTACACTTTCCCAGTTTACCTTGATAAAAGTTAGGTTCTGAAGGTCACGCTCTAATCCCTTTTCCTCCTTTAACAGGATAGCTTTGTCCAGTTTGGGTTATCTTTGATCCTCCTTGGGAGGACATCTTGAGGAGAACAGCATTTTCTTACAAGGTTTCTGTCTTGGTTGAATCACCTGCATAGTCTTTAAACAAGGGAAGAGAAGATGGCTCTGTTCTGTAACAGATATGAGGGTTCTGATAAATCTGTGGGATAAATTCCCGGCTGTTGCGTGCATCTGCCTTATTCCAATGTGTAGGTCCCCGCTGTTACCCTGGGAGCTCAGGGTAGAGTAAAAGATTTAACTGCTTTGCAAGTTTATCTTTCCTTGGTGTTCTGAAACTTTATCGTTTTGCTCTGTATTTGGTGAAAGTTTCAACTTTCCTCTGCCTGCAGGTGATAAGGTTTTTTAAGTGCTGCCTTGGAGGCTTCCTGGTTTTCACATTTTGCTATAACTCAGTCACTATCTCTCTTAAGTGCATCCATGTCACTTAAAAATAACCCCTTAAATCCAAAACTTTAACAAAACTCTTTACTTTATACATCTCAGTCTCAAAGATACTTACCCAGTGTTTATCTGCCTGGTTAGTCTCAGCTACCTAGACAATAGTAACATCAAGGGAGCCTGCAGGACTTGTCAGTGGCCCACATGCCACTGTGATATGTTCTTCATTCTTGTCTGTTCCGAATTGTGTCTAAAGTCTAGGATCCCATTCCAAGAGCCTGCTTGAAATGTTACTTCATGTAGCCATTCTCTTTGATAATGTTCTCCAAAAGCAGGTATCCAGATAAGGACTGAACCCCCAAGTTATGTATTCATGTTTATTCCTGTTAAGAGAGTGGAAAAATGAGAATATTTCAGGGGAAGGAGGTAGAATAGTATGTGGTTTCAAGGAAGGCTCTAGGTACAAACTGCTGCCATGGGGCATATGTATTTCACCTTGGCATTTGACGCATCTGGAGGCATGGTGGAATTTCTGTCTTTGCTAGGATCATTGGATTCCAGCCACATCAAGGGGATTGTGTACTGCTGAGAACTTTTGGGTCATCCTAGGAGCTGCCCTCTGACAAACAAATGAGTCTGAATGTAGGAACTCCCCCCACTGTACAACCCTCGGTTTGAAGAGAAGAAAGAATCAGACATCATCACATCAAGCACTTTTCTATCTCCTTTGTTTTGTCCAGTTTCCCTCAGTACCAGAAAGTCTGTTCCGTCTCTCTTTTAGAGAGCCACCCCTGTTTCTCCTTTCGCTTCCCCTCTTTTCTATTAGGTATACACACAAGAAGAAGCTGTGATAGCAGCACCCTATGGCGTGACACTATATTTTTAAAAATCCAGTCCCTGTTTTCTTAAGAAAATCATTTTCTTTTTCAATGAAACCTAACTCTAATGAAATAAAAAGTACTTGTCTCAATCTGATGCTTCATATTGGCCTAAAAATATCCTACTTTGAAACTATAAGCCAAGCAATGACTCTTCTGACTTGCCTGAGTACTATTAGCCCTCAAAGCAATGAATGCCATTGATTCAAAAGGCAGTGCTGCAGGGGGCAAGTGAGATGAACGGAGTGTCAGCCTGCCAGCTCAATAATGTGATCCCTGTTGAAAGAATATTGTAATATTATTGGACATGGAAGTATTTCTCAAAGATATAGAGTTCTTATAATTTCATATATACTATATTGAGTTTCTTTCTCCTGTTTATTCAGGCAGAGTTGGTTATTTTTTTCTCTACCAGCTTTCTTTTTCTATTTACCTGCCCTTCAAATCTTATCTAGTTTTTCTTCTAATTTGTTAGGGTTGAGAAACCAGATAGGAAACATATGAGGAAACATATGATGAAAGACTAAAGGGTATTTTCCTCTATAATGGTCAGGACAAAAACTCTAGATAGTCAGAGCTTGGTGTCTGTGTCTGTTTGCATGTATTTGCAAGCCTCAGTGTGTTAAATTTCTTCTAGATAACTTTTAATATATTATTGTGTTGAAGTTGCCACAAATATGATTTAAAGTGAGTAAATTTTATTCTCAACACAATGATATTGTTATTAATTGATCAATATCTTCATCCTTCTCAAATTAAAGAGATTTAGACATGAAAAATTCTGGAACTGGTGAAGCCAGAATTTATTCATAGACCCAGTTCACTTTGGAGTCTAAAGATTTGTTTACCCTTTGAGACAGAAAAGAAAGAGCTGGCTTAATTTCTGGGGAAGAGGGTAAGTTGGGCAAAGGAAAAAGGAATATAAAATGCTCCAGGAATATGGATGGGCAGACCAACAGGACTATCAAATTAACAGGCCATGTGTGAGGTTGATTTTACATGCGGGGTTGATAGCTTTTAATTAGCCAAACCACGCTGGGACATCTGGTACTGAGTGTGTTACAACATTACTAAAAGGTTTCCAAACTGGAAGACTTCTCTGGTTTCTCAAGGTTTTCTTTGGAAAAATACTTTTATTCCCATTATGTTCTGTAATGGAAAGAACCAAGTTCAAAGTTTCATTATGAATTAGCTGTTCTTTTCCCATTCATATAGGTGAAACTATGGCAGTTATATTGAATGAACTCCATGCGTATAGCATTCCTGTGTACACACAGGTTCAGGGTAAGTCAGAGTCGCTTTAGATTTTTTTTGGGTATGAGTCATGGGAGTGGCTGCTACACTGGTGAAATGGAGGTCATTTTGCAAATATAAAGAGAGAGGGAGTCTCCTGCTGCTATGAGTTAGAACTCAGAAGACTTTACGGCAGTGTCACTTTGTTGGTGTCATGACCCCTCCAAGGGCGTCACTTTAAACTTCTCACTGGGGTCTTCCCCACAGTGCCGCTTTCCTGGTTGGGTGGTGGGCCATGGTTGCCAGACGACTTCTTTGTATAGTGAACAAAACCAGTGCCCTCATTCCCTGCTGGTGCTTTCATTTCTCATTTCTGACTCCAGATGTGAGCTGGATCAGCAGAGAAGCAGCTTACTCTCTTCTTCCTGTGACTATTTAACAACATCGAGGACAGCTTTGTTACCACGTATGAAAACATACATGGTAAAGACTCATTCGTAAAGACTCTTCATTTCTTTTTGAAATCTTCTGTAGATGGAGAGACAGTGGGGTGAGGTGCAGGCTCCCATGGTGCCATTTGCAGTGGGTTCACCATGGCAGCAGAAGCTGCGTGGGAAGAAGAGAATACTGATGTTCCTAGGAAGTTTTTCATGGTTCAGTTCAGAATCTTGCAAAACAAAGTGCCATGATTGGGCAAATTTTAATAGAAAATCTTAGCATTCACCTATGAAATATCATTAAAATAGCAGTCTGGAATGCTAATATGTGCACATTAGGTAAGGTATTTATTTCAGTTATATCTGTGAATGAAGGTCTGCTTTATGGTTCTTCATTTAAAAGGGCACACTTCGTTAGAGAGAGCTGTGTTTTCAAACGCAGACTCATGCAGTGATGAGGTGCCTGCTAGATAGATCACTGAGGGGAAGAACAGATTAGCACAATTCCATTCTGTCATAACTTTTGTTTCTTTAAAGGATCCGAGAGAACATCTCTGTGAGTCATGCAAGGTAAGACAGACATGCTGAGATCTGAAAGTATTAAATGTGAAGTAGACAGTAAGACAACACAAGTTTTATGACATACTTTTGACTTAAAGTTGAATATTGTGTCACAGACTTCAACGGGCTAAGTGTGGGCTTGGCCAATGAATCCTGTGTGGAGAGGCATGGTATGCAGCGGGGCAGAGACAACTGTACCCAACGGCCGCCTTCACTCACATAAGGACACAGAATGCACACCTGTGACATTCAGTCTTCCTGGGAAGCCTAGCCCTGTTGCATCTTGTCAGGTTCAAACAGCTTAAAACTAAAGAAACATTTAAAAGTTTCTTAAAAAGTAGCAGCCTAGATTCTCTCTTCTACAATGGCACCTTTATTTTCTTAAGATGCTTTTGTGATTTTTCACTTGAGATTTCTTTGCTCTGATTATAGGATTTCTAGATGCAGATCTTGGACCTCGTTTTATTGGTCCTCACAAGACAGAGACTAGTTTTCCTTCCTTCCTTTTCTCTGGCTTCCTTCCTTTCTTCTCTTTTGTCCTTTCGTTCTTTCCTCCTTTCATCCTTTCTTCATTTATTTATTTTTTTCTTTCTTTCTTCTTTCTTTTTCCTTTTCTCTGTCTTTAGTTTGTTGATAGAATAGATGTTCTCTTAGGAGTGAAAGCAATTTTAGGCCTTCTCAATGAACACAGTATATTTGCACAATCAGACTCATCAGCAGTCATGGAGGGACAAGGAACAAGCACCCAGACACTTTGCATGGTACAAAGGTATAGTAAGATGTATAAATGTTGAGTAGCCAGAATGTGTGTTTTAGAAGTCAGGGCAGGAATTTGTTGTTTAGCTTTACTCGAGTACTACTGAACAAAAACCCAGTCATATATCCTCATGCAGTTGGAAGGCTAAGCCCAGGAATATTTTTAGAGTTTCTTTATGTCTTTGTGCATTTTTCTGGGGGTTGAGGTACTGGCCTAGCTGCGACCTTCATCACTGGGAGGCCTCCTTGGTCTTTCTTCTTTTCCCTTGTCACTCCCTCTGAACATAAGTAGCTGGGTTCTGTCCTTCGGGCTGCATGGCCCTCTTTGACCACTGTGGACAGTGGCATACCTCATCAAGCTTGGCTGCTGCTTTTTCTTGCAATTTGACACAAATAGAGCCTCCTGGGCCCAGGGAGTCTTTCTCCTGAACACAACAGAAAAATAAGTAACACTTAAGGAGCCGTTAAAAATGTGCCTCGAGTCCTTTGGGAGCCCAGTGTCAGAGAGAAAGGATTTCTTACAGGATATCAAGTACGGAGACGGACCCAGGTGAGTGAACAGGGGCTGGACCTCAATTTGCTGGCCCAACATTGCCCACCATGTGGAGAAGCAGAGTGGCTTTCAGGGCAAGTTCTCATTCTGGATACCATCTTTCTTGCTGTTGAAAGAGGTATTTGCAGAATTTCGATACCTCACAAACAGCATTGCCAGGAGCAGGATAATGTAGGTTGTAAGTACTTTTTGGCATTCATATCCCACCCGGACAATGTCTGTCTCTGGCTCAGGGGAGAAGACAATGAATCCAACCCGCCAAGACAACCCAGGCTTTTCAGCACTGTGCTATGTCAGATAAACAGTTTTCCTTCTGTCGTCAGTCCCATAAATCCGGCGCTGACTCTTGATTTTGTGTGTATCTCTGAATATAAAATCTTTCGCTAACCTCCAGGTGACAAGACCTATTCATCTCATTGATCCCCCTCCCACAGTGCCAGGCTCACACTGCATGCTAAGAGGAGGCGGGCGGAACTGAGACAACCAGCACTTCCTCAACTCAGTCAACCAGTGTGCTGTTTTTCCCTTTAAATGAATAAATACTCTCAGATTCAGAAACAAAGCATAATCTTCATAGGAGAATGGATATTTAGGACTTTCTTTGGGACTAGTCAGCCATTTTTTAAAACTTTTTGAGTATGCAAAATAGCATGTTTTGTTTTTCCTACGCATTTTTAGTGCATTTGACAAAGTGAGAATGAGATAAATGATGGCAAAAAGAATTATTACCTAGGCCATAAGAAATTTTTGTCTCTGGATTCTATTTGCATTTGCATAGTTCATTGAAGTTATTTTATAGTTGTGAAAGGACAAGTAAATGAGTCTGTTTGCATAAGTAACGTCTTGTACTGCTCTTATTTACGATGATCATGTCCTGTCTGCCATTCCTGCTTATTTTCTCTAAGTCAAGTAGTGAAATCCAACTGCGTTATGCTGTGAGGCATTTGCACTAGTATTGCTTACAAAAATAAGTGCAGAAAATGAAAGGCATTCAGCTTCGTCAGTATCAACTCACAGACTCCAGTGACCGAAAAGCAAAAGCAGAATTTAGTTAACCTCATTTTGTATTATGAATATATTTAGTGGATATTTTGATAATGGAGAATATAACTTGTTTTGTTATATTTCAATACTCAAAAGGTCCTGAACTTTTTTTTTTTGATTACTTTTTATTGAAAACTGCACTGAACGCTAAATGTCCACCTTTACAATAAACAAATACAGTAACGGTAACTCACACTAAAACAAAACATTTCTGATAGCCATTGTTTTTCTGCTTGGGACAGTTTAAAGTTTTCTTTTGTCACAAAAACAGGAATGTACCTATACAAAGGCTCAAAATAGGCCATCTTTTTAAACAAAAAGGCAATGATTTACAAAAGACTATGAATAGAACATGTAACTAGTTGCTACAAATCTAATAGGATTTGTTAAAATCAGTCACATCTAATAACACGTCTGAAGTGTTCTTGTATAAAATATCACGTGAAGAAAAGAATTTATCTAAAAACTCTCTCTTTAAGTACTATTGACATTCCTAAGACCTACAAAACACCGTGGTTTTGTAGTCACTGAAAGCCCAGTTACTTTTCAGTGTGTGGTCTATTCAGGCATATGTATATGTACTATGCCGGTATTTAAACCATAAATATAAATCTTCATTTCCTTTCTTTTATCCTAAACACAGACATATTTGTATGTGTGCGTAAAGCATGTGATTTCTATTTTTTTAAAATTAGAGCGTATGAAGGGAAGAAAAATTAAAAACTCCCTATCAAAATTGTAATGTGCGTATAAAATTTGGTTTTACAAAGAATTGCTAAAGGGGAGAGAGTGTGCTTAGCTAAAATTTGAATATAAAATTACAGTGTTTAAGTACAACTTGATAAATGCCAAGAAAATAGATGGAAAACATTTAGTAAAAAAGATTCCTGCAGCGAAAGTCTTACCCAGCTCTACACTTTGGGTTTATTCTTTCTTTTCAGTGTTAGTATTTATACTCCTTATGAGTTTATCTTTTTAGTACTTGTCTTCTGTTGTTTATTTTAAAGTTATATTTGGTTCTATTCTCCCTGTTCTTAATGTAGCTCATTTTAATTATCAATTCTTATTAGTCTCATACTGTGCTTCATACACAACAGTGGTAACAGTGGAATCTCCCTCATATATATTGCAATCATATGAATTATAATTATATAGTCATGTAGATTATATAGCATATCATTCAGGTGTTTGGGAGAACCAGCTCAGTGGTATAGAGTGTGAATAATGTGAATTTGTAATAACAAATGATTATCAAGTTTGAATGGGTAAGGAAAGTTTTGTGGAAGTTACTGGACTTAAAGTGGATTCAAGGACACTTGGGGATTGAAGACAGACAGCCCCACCATCTGTGTATATAATTTTACATAATTCTTAAAGTATTTTTTGCTAGTTTCTCAGTCCTTTACTGTGTGCTGTGAGGAAAGTGCCCCGGCTTCCAGTTTAACTCTCCAAAGATAAGTAACTTGCTGCATGACACCAAAGAACCTGGGCCAGTTCCCAGAGACTCTTGATAAAAATCTCCTTTCACCCTTTACAGGTGACTCTATATTTTAAAAATACAGCATGACAGAGATGATAATTGATGTAAGGGCCCAGCGACTGGTTTTTGTAAACTCGTGTAATTACTTAAGTTTGGAAGTGATGTAAAAACTGAAGTACATTATGGTGCACCTCTTATATAAAAGAATTCTCTGTTAAAACACTAGTTTTACTTTACTATAAGCATGTTCCTTAGCATACACTAGCATAGAATAAGACAGACTTTGGTGGAAAATTGTTTCTGTTTCCTATTCATTTTTGCATATTCCATGATTTTGACTCCTTTCTGCTCTTTTTAAAAAAAAATTCCCTCATTTTTGGTTGCATAATTATTTGCTTCCTCATTAGTTTTCATATTGAAGACTTAATTGTTGAATAAAATACAATCATATGATGTCCTAGGGTGCATGACTGGATACCAATATTCATATATTTTATTGTGTTTCCTATACCATGTGTTCTTTTAATTTACAGATTATTTCTTCGTATAATCTTTGGGATACATCTGTAATACTGAGTGCTTTATACCATTACTTTGCTGGATAGGTGTCCAAAATAGACAAGCTACTGACTAGGGAGTCAAATCTATATGTTGGAACTTGATCATCAGGGTGGTGGCATCACAAGGTGTGGCCTCTGTCAGGTGATTGGGCTATAAGCACTCTGCCCTTTTGAATGGTTTTCATGCCCTTATAAAAACAATGGAGGGCCTTTCTGTTTTTCTGTCATGTAAAGAGACTATAAAGTAGCTCTAATCCCACAATTAAATAGACATTATGATAGGTATGGTTCCAGAAAGAAAGAACATAAATTCTACTTTGGACAGAGTTAGGATGATGTACCTTTAAGATGTGTGCAGATGCGCTGTTGAAAAGATTATTATTTGGTAGAGTTAGTGGAAGATGTCATCTGTAATTCAGGGAAAGCGCTCTGTAGAGGCAGCATTTCCTGGTACCTGTTTTGAATTATTCTGGCTTCAGAAGTGTGACCAGTAAGTTGTTGTTGCTTTTAATCAGTCTAAGACAATTTGTTGCAACAGCTGGACTAAGCTATGAATCTAAGTAACTTGTCAACTATCACTCAGTTAAGGGACACAAATTAGGAAAATGCTATTCTATAGTATCTGCTTATATCACTAAACTGTGATGCTTCTGAGATCATCTCTCTGTACTGTATAGATTTGGCAACCCCAGCTATGCAGCAGACCTGCAAGCTTTTTGTCTTTTTCATGTGTATAAACTCAGAACCTGCATACTGTAAGGCACATGGAAAAGGTGTCATCTAACGCACACCACCATCAAGGAGCTTTTGAGCTACTTGGGAAGGGAGAGGTGCTGCCCATCATAATTTCAGTGTGGGATTTGGGGCACAGACTGAATAGAGGCAAAGGAAAAAATGGTCGAGTAGGTAGAAAGGCTCTTTGTTCTATGATGATCTTTCTGTAGGCAAAGAACATGCTTGGCAATTGCAGTCAAAAGACGGCACGTCAGAGTAACGGTTGATAATACTACAGTAAACTTCTGGGAAAGAAGAAAGACGAGTTCAGGGGAGCGGTGTTTTTACAGCATTTCAGGAAGGAGATCAAAAGCACGAGCAGGGACACTGGCCATGGTGAGAATAAGGAGAGAGGAGAGCTATTTGGAAGATGAAACCAGCACCCGTTGATCCAAGTTTGCAAGAAAAGGAAAGAATGAGGAAATCTCATGAAGTAGCTATAACTGCACAACTAAACAGAAGTTACGATAGGTGTGTATTGGAAGGAAGGAACGTAAGTTCTATTTTGGAGAGGGTTTGGCTGATGTACCTTTAAGGTGAGTGCAGATGAGCTGTTGAGAAGATTATTATTTTTTATAGAGTTAGAGATAGTTATGCTAAGGATGCTAGCTATGGTATGCTAGGTAGTTAGGCATATTCTGGGATGTGATACAGAAAGGTGTAAACCACAGGTAAAATTTTGAATTGTTTTTAAATGGCAAGTGATTTCATGGGCTCGGTATAAAAATATCCCACCAAAGAAAAGTAAATCAAGGAAAAAGTCATTTGAAAAAATCAACATTTATAGACCATATTTTTAAAAGAAATCTATTAAATGAACCTAGAAAGAATTTCATATTTTGAGCAAAACAATAAAAACCAGCTCCCAAGCCCAAACAAATCAATGAAACAACCAAACCAAGATACTACACACAGAAAAATATCCATTCTGTTAAATATTACAGGCCAGCAGTTAGCAAACTGTGAGAGGACCGAATCTGGGCTGCCGTCCACTTTACTAAGCACAGCGTCGGAGCAGAGCCATTCCCATTCACTTGCGTGCTCTCTCTGGGTGTCCTTGCTCTGGGACCACAGAGCTGAGTGGCCGGGGCGAGGGCTGCACTACCGCAGAGTAAAATCCCCACCACTTGGCCTCTTACAGAAAAATTTAATAATCCCTGTTTAGACACAAAGCACGAGGAATGATATTTATCTGATAAAATAAGTCTTGTCTTTAATTTTCAGTGTAATTTTCTGCAATGCTTTGTAAACAAAGAGTTCTGTGAATAAAAAAAAAACACTGCATGAATAGGATCAACAGCAGCAGTAATGATTCATCAGTAGGTAAGTAAATAGACAGACAGACTGACAGATAGATTTGTGTGACTGAAAACAGACAGAGAAAAAACACACTTCAATTTGCCCTGTTGGAAAACCATAAAGGGAATGGGTCAGCTGATCTTCACATTAAAAGGATGAATATTATCAGTCATCTATGTCAGCTCTTGAAATATTGACTCATTCTTAGCACCCTTCTTTGGAGATATTGCTCCCTTTGGCTTTATAAACTTGCACTAGGAAAATACAGTTAAGAAAAAGGTTTGAATTATGAACTCACTCAATTAAGCATTCTGGAGGGCAGGATTGCTCTAGGCTCGAAAATGGAACAACATCTCAGTAGAAATTAAAAACATAAAGGAATGTGTTCAGGTAATTGTTTATTAAATTTTCAAAGCCCAATGACAATAACAAGTCTAAACTGATTGTTCAATATGTTTAAACGAGATGATGCTGAATGTACAGCCAAGCTGCACCAGTGAGGCCGAAAGTAAACCTTATGGAATAGTTAAGTACAGCAGTACCTTTTTGCCTCTGGGGCTTGGAAAGAATTCAATAAATTTGGCTGAGATAGTGCAAATTAAATTGGTTAGCAGCAAGCACAACTTTTTCTAGTTTACAGTGACCCTTAGCTCACGAGGTTTCAAATCAGCTGTGGGCCTTAGCAACGGAAAGCAAAGGCGGGCGTGTTCTCGCCTCTGAAATATACTTTTGATGCCCTGCACTGTTTTCCTACAGGAATTTCTCCTGCTTCCCAGATTCTCCCCTCAGCACTCATGTACACACTAAAATCCTGCCACAGCTTAACTCTGGATTGAATTTGTGGATCTTGTAAAATGCCGTATCAGCATACATGCCGTCTTTAGAAGGATGCTTGTAAGTCATTATTAGGAATGAATGCATAATTCCCTGATTGGTAGTTAGGAAATTCAGATCTCAATTTTGATGCATGATAGATTTACTTAACTAGATCTTTTTCAGTTGACAGTCTTGTAATAGTATTTTTATTGTGAGCTCTATATACTTTCTCATCTACAAGTTATACAGAAAATTTAATGCCTGAGTTTCTATATTCTGCCTCCCAAGAGTGCAATGGATTAAATACATAGCAATTCTCTACATTATTTTCAGCTCTAGATATGACATCATGTATTAGTCAATATTTTCCAGATTGGTTATCCAAAAACCACTGATCAAATATGAAAACAATGATTATATTATACGATATCTTTATGATAATGTGTAAGCTAAAGCAGAAAAGTAAAACTGTTTTCAAGCTAAATTGAAAAGAGAGCCTATGTGTCCATACGTACATGAGAAAGTTCAGTTGCTACAGCGTCTCACTTCCTGGGCTAAACTGGGACTCAGAACCATGTATTTTTCAATCTTACTTTAATACCAGGAGAAACTGGAAATTGAACTGTGATATATAGAGAAGGCTGCTCTGTATATAGTCTGGTGATGGGAAAGTTTATTATACTCACTTGGAGGCTCTTAAAAACTGAAGAGCAAAACCACATCAAAGGAAAAGAATGAGGGCCAAGGTGGGCTGGAAAATAATCATTTGGACGAAGGGAAACTAGAAAATTGTTGCTATATAGTAGAGAATTGTGATACATACAAAACTTTTGAAAGGAGTTTGAAATCATAACTGGACTTACTGGAGTATCCTTTTATAATCCAAGCTTCTGGGACCACATATGAGTGAAAATTCTTAAGGATCAAATTCTCCCAGGTGAAAAGTCTATTTGGTTTATCACCTTTCCTCCAGACATTTTCTGGATTTTTTTTCTGGTAGGTTCATCTGTTTATTGCTTATGCATATGAGATATTCTCTGACTCCTCCATTTATCAGTTATAGATGGCGACATATTAGAGGGGTGGAATATGCTGCAGTAACAAACAAGTGCCCAGAATCTGAGTGACAAAGGCATAAAAGTTTTTTTGTTGTTGTTTTTTCCCACAGATCATCATAGATCTGCTGGACACCCTGCTTTGTGTGGCCTTCACACCGGACCTGGGCTGTTTGAAAAGCACCCAGCTGGACCTCATTGGAAAACTAGAAGAGCTTTGCCCTCTTAAAGTATTCAGCTGGGGAAAAAAATCATTCTGCTCACACTGCACTGGCCACAGCCCCAAATAATAATGCTAAAATTCAAGAGAGCTGTGAGGTCCTCACTTTACGAAAGTCAGGAGTATTTCATCGATAATACGGTTGGCCATCTCCACATATGATATGTAAGGCAGTGGGAAGAAATATCTGGCTTTGAACGTTTCATGATTCATAGCAAGCGATGGAAATCAAGCACATACAAATTTAAGCAAGAAAGCAAGTCACATTAGTGAAGAACGGACATCTCAAAGAGATCTTGAGAGTAGGTAATGCAATAATGTGACCAGAATTTGAACACTGGCTTCATCATTTAGTAGCTATGTAAGTGCATGCCAGATTTCATCACAGAAATGACTCAGTTTCCATATGGTGGGGTGATTGATAATGCTGATGTTGTAGTTATTCCATGAAAATGTGTGTGTGTGTGTCTTAGATATCATTTTTTAGCATAACCAGTTGCCAGACTTTCAGTCCACATGCTGACCTCTGAAGATCTAGAGTGACAGGGAAGGCTTTGCACCATAAGACAAGATCAGCTCATCCTCAGCTGTCCTTGAAGAGAAAGCTGAGTTTACTTTCCATAGAGAAGCTGAGAGCCTGGGATGGTGGCGCATGCCTATCTCACACCCTGGGAGGCTGAGGTAGGAGACTCGTAAATTATAGTCCAGCCCTGGCAATGTAGTGAGACCTCATCTAAAATTAAAAATCAATACATGGCTAGGGAAGCTAGTAAAAAGGCCTTGGGTTTATTTCACAACACCTCCAAAAGTAGCTAAGAAAGTGATCAAAGAACAGCATATGCATGTGACTGACAGTAGATGTATTTGCTCGTACTGAGAGATTTGTGGGGAGTGTGGAGGGCCCCTCACTTATGGCAAGTCAGGGCCACATGGATAGTTTTAAGCCTAGAATTTCAAAGCAGAGTACAGGAAAATTGATTTGACAGAAGTGTGTGGGATGATTGGTAAAGCAACAATGCAGAGAGGGAGTTCTGCGTAACAAGAGGAAATAGTGGTAGAGAGAACAGAAGATCGATAAGACCGTTCACCTAATAGGAAAATAAGCCACTTAATTAATCATAGTTAGGTGATTATAAGGTAGTAAGAAAGAAAGAGAAATGTGAGCACCAAATTTCTGGTGTTTTATGCTCCAATACCTAAGTACAACAAAGCATGGTAAAGTTGACTGATCACTCTAACTTAATTTCCTGTCATTAGGTGGCAAATCACAGCTTCACAAAGTACCCAGATGCATATTCCCTTGTATCTTGATGCTATGCCAAAAGTCAAAAAACAAGCCCATGAAATCATGTATGTTGACTTATCTATTCCTTGGAGAAAATGCCAAGTAAGAGATTGTCAAATAAATATAACAAAATCTATGAAAAGAATAAACATAAGTGCAGCCAAGTAAACCAATAAGCCTGAAGTGAAGAACCAATGTGCACTTAGTTGTTAGAGCAGCAGTTTAATTACAGGGTTGTGAACACAATGCCTGGCGTGGCTGGCAGGCGGTGTGCGCCGGAGCTGGCTGCCAACAGCTGCAGTTAAGGCTGCTTTAGATTAGAATGCATATGTAAAACATCTACAGTTTATGGTTTAAACATGCATTCGTGGATCGCTTTAAAGGCAGCCTAACCTCCAAGGTTACACAATGGTTTTAGACCAGCTTGCAGGTTAACCTGAACGTCAGCTGTGCTGGAAACTACCTTCCTTGCCAGGGACCTGGAGATGAAAACGTCTCAGCCCTTGTTTCTAGGGAACTCGTGATGCAGTGTGTGGGTAAAAGGGATGAAAGAAGTTGATTACAAAAATAAAACTTCATACCAAGTATAAATAGAAGAATAAAGCTCAGGTTTGAGGGTTTATAATAACCAAACAGTTTAAGGAAATTCAATGGATACACAGAATAGAAGAAATAGGATTCTGTCTTGGTTGCACAGATTTCTCTATTGGTTTTCTCTGAGAAGGTGCAACACGGAAGGTCTCTTTTCAGACTTGTGATTGTGTTTTACCTCATATACTCAGGAATCAGTTAACTCTTTTGTGTTAGTTGAAATTAAGATGCATTTGCTAAGGGAAACATGGTGAGAGGGAGAAAGAGCTTATTGTAGAAATGAAAAGATTCAAACCTTTATAGGACTGGTACCACAAATACAGCTGAACACTGGTAAGAAGCAGTCTGAAAAATATCTAAGATTGAGACCACACCTCTTCATCTGTGACATGTTTGGTGGTCCCTAAACATTTGCTTATTTTCTGAAAGCCCCCACTTCTAAAGCTTGCAAGTTTTTTTCTCACAAATTCAGTTCTGCTTTCTTCATTTAACATCAGAACTTGACTTTCTGACTCCTTCTCTCTACTTTGATGCAGTGTCCTTAAAAATTTTTCAGTAATACTCTCTCATCTTGTGGACCTCTGTGTTACACTTTTCCTTTTTATAAATGAAATCAGTTCATTTTCTCTGACTCAACTCTTCTCGATTTTTTTCTCCCACTGGTCCTCATGTCAGCATCTGAGCCATCTTCTCTAGTAGTTTCCTGCTGCCCATGGGAGCACATATGCCACCTTTCACCTCTGCTTTAAGCAGCACTTTCTGCACACTTTCATTTACAAAGCGGTGAGTCACTGTGATTGTTTTGCCACGACATAAATGTATTGAGTCCATTCTTCCTTTGCAAAGGAATCTGAGAAAATCTGTATTGGCCACATGGGGACAATCTCTGGCATATTGTCTCACCATTTATTTTTTAGTGTTGGATACCTCTTCAACAGGGATATTGTATGGTCAATGTAGATACAATCATAAGACCCACACAAAAAATAAGCATGTGCAGAAAAGCAGAAAATGTTGTGAAATGATTTAAAATGAGTATGTGGAAGAAACCCTCATTTCCTAGCTGAAATTAACATTTTGTGGGTTCTTAGATGTATACTGGCCAGAAGTGATATTGTTGTATTTGTTGTTTTCTGAGTTGAAATTCTACGCACTGAGGTTGAACATGTTTTCTCTAGTTTTCCAGGGCATGAAAGGACCCTCATGATTCCTACCAGTTACTTTTCTTTATATATTTATGTGGTCTTCTTTAACTCTACAGGCGTATTATTTTGACTTTTTATGTTTCTGCCTTATTTGGACCTCCCATATTAAGACCTCAATTTAAAAAGGTCAGAACAAATAAAAGACCAAAGAAAACGAATATAAGAACAGTTCTTTCCTGTCAGTTATTCATAGGAAATAATCACCAAGGGAAATGCCAAAGGGAAGTTTACCAAAAAGCCACACAAAATGATCGTTGGTTAGAGGACTTGTATACCCGGGCGTCTGCTTTCATCTTCTAAGAAATTGAAAACAAGTAGATTGCTCAGAGTTTGTTATTATTATTCACAGTTTAAAACTGCAGTATACTGCAGTTTCAACTGGTTATTATATAAGAGATAAAGTATCAAGGGAATGGGAAGATTCTCTTATGGGGTTGTCATTACAGATGGCAAAGTATTGCTTTACAGTATTTGTTACCTACTCAGGGATCCTGGGACACTTGAAGGTCATGTGATGATACCTTCCCCATCAAAGGTTTCGTCATGACCAGCGCCCCTCCCCGGCTCAACTAAGTATGACACAAAGTGCAAAGGACATTACCATGGCTCACAGCACATTTCCACTTGATGTGTGTGCTTCTTCAAGGCAAAGTCCTTGCGAAGGTCTGATCCTTTTTTCTGTCTTGTGGTTTGTTCTGCTTTTCTCTTTGTCTGTGTTTTTCTACACCAACAAGTTTATCACCACCAACAAGTTATATTTTGATTCCAGGTTACAGGGGAATTACTCATACCTACTGATACCTACCCATCATTTCTCCAAGAGAAATAACTTGGACAAATATATAAGGTTAAGTACCAATTACAGTAAAAAAAAAAACACTGAACATTAATGTTTCTCTTGTTATTTCTTCTAAGAAGCTGCATTCTTGGAAAATAGGTGAAATTTGTAGTAGGTTTACTATTAATCATTCTTTTTTTTGTTGCTTATTGTTTGAAAATCGTCACTTTATTAAAATGGTTACAAATTCTAAGATGCTCATCAAAATGTCCCTTGATCGGGAATCCAGTGTGAGTTTTCCTTTTCATTTTTTTTCTTTTCTGGTGGAACAGAAGCATATCTCTAAATGTGCTTAATGATGTGGGGTGCACCTGATGGGCTGGTATCTCAGCTTACATGGGTAGCTGTTAGAGAGGCAGAGGAGCAAAACAGGTTGCAAGGTAACCCCTGCTTCCAAACGCCTCTTTACTGCAGGGCTGCTCAGCTTCTCTTACCCTCTCCTCAATGTAATTATATTCGGCTAATTTCCTTATGACCCACCTCTTTGCTCAAACACCTTCTACATGATCTTGTCACAGTTCCAACAGAGCACAATGCCATCCCGAACAGAGCCCTTCTCTCACGTCGCTGTGTTTTTCTAAATACCACCTTGGTCAGTCTGTTTCTGTTGCCTGGGGGCATGGGGGTTCTACCCTTCCAAATTTGCTGAGGGAGAGCATTAGGCTCCCTAACAGGCATAAAAGGAACTTATTCAGTTTAAGTCTCAGTTGCCTGTAATTTCCAGATGGCAGTGTATGGTCAAATTAGCTTTTGCTAGTGTTAAAAACAGAACAAGAAAACTTCATACCAAAATCCACAAGGATCTCATCAGCGATCACAGGGCACTCATAGCAAGTAGCAGTGGGAGGGTACCACCTGCCAGGCCCTTCAGAAGGAGAAACAAAGGGAGAGAAACAAGAAAACTACAGTCATTTTCAAGGGGGAAGTTGCTTGAATGTCTCTCCTGAATCTGGACGTTTTTTACCAACCTAAGGAATCTGGTTTTTATGCTGTAGTGAATTCTTCAATAAGTTTTATTCTTAGGTTGGCTAGAAAAGCTGCATGTTCAAATTCATTTCCGTCTAAAGTCAGCAGAGAGCTGGAAATACCTGCTCCTGTGTCCTAACTGGCCCCATCTGTCCATGCTTGGCAAGTCTGATAATGGTATTGCTGCTTAGTTATCGCTGAGCGGAAGGAGGTGAGTGGAGAGCTGCACTCAGATAACAGCCTTGACCATACGAGGCCTGTGTCCTTTAGTTATAGGGATACTGTTTACTTATTTTTATTCTTCATGGCTGTTCTTTGTTCAGTCTAGCAAAAAGAAACTATTTCTAACATCTATTTAGAGCAGTTAGAATGTGAAATCAGACTCCCCAAGGAGGAGTCAGACATAGCAGACAGTGTGAACTATGAGCCTTACCACAGGCTTAGACAGAAAAAGATCAAATATCTGTGACATATGGTGGGAGGATTTTCAGGCCCTGATATTAGATGTGTTAGCAAGGAGGGGGTGACCCTTGCAAGAAATGGGAGAAAAATGTGGGGAAAAAATTTTTTTTTTGTTACAGATAATTTGCCATACGTGTTTCTGAGCTTCAAAATCTCTTTTGTTAAGTAAAAGTATAACTTTTGATTTAGATGCACAGGAAAAGTGGAAAATAAAATCCACAATCACATTAGTAACATCATTGTACTTTCCAATAAATCAAAGTAAAGTACAAATTAAGGTAAGTGAAAGTGAAACAGATTAGGCAGGATGATGGACAGTGCTTTGGTAACTCTACACATCTAGAATTAGGAAGACTGTTTATGCACATTATCTACCTTACTGGCTATATTTCAAGGTTATTTAGAGGTGCACTATTGCATATATTAACTGATAATAACCCAGAATCCTCAATAAGTTATATGAGAAAGTTAAAACGTGATACAGGCACTGGAGCCTGAGACAGCGGGGACAGAGAGCTCTCAGTAGCTCATTCTGTTCAGGAGACACTGCTGCACTGTCAAGGAATCTTAGCCTGTTTTCCTCAGATGTGTCTCATAAGATCTTAAGGTGTAACATCTTCAGTTGGCTTTGGTTTTTCTTATTGTTTTGTTCTTGGTTATGTTCTTTTGGAAGAAATACACAAAAAGTAAAGATCTAAGATTTTTTTCCCCATTTTTCTTAAAATTCTAAATGCAGTTAAAACTGTGGAATCCAGAAAAGTGTTTATTAAAAGAAATTATCTTACATGAATAAATATCAGCCTAAAGTGTTTCTGAAACCAGATATTCATTTTAATTTACAGGAACTGATTACTGCAATGCATACGGTGTATTGCAATTACTTTTTTTGTCAAAGCAAGGTGATGCCTTATATGTTAGGATAAACTCTTTTTGTTAGATCTGGGCCACTGATTTCTGTGATGGCAGTTGAGCAAATTGTTCCTATTTCTTTCAGTTCAATAGAACATTTCATCTTTAATTAAACCAAGATTTTTTTCTCATTCCTCTCCTGTTGATGAATTTATGTGATTAATCACTACTTTTCTGTTTTTGTCAGCCTTCAGTTTTGACTCATGTCTTTTTTTTTTCCACGTAATTTGGCTATCTTCATGTGCTGATCTCAGGTTTTTTTTCTTCAAAAACAACCTATATTAGTGTTGAAATGGATTATCATTCAGCATAACAAAATCACAAGACAGCAATAGGGCACTTTCTAGGTCTGAGTCATCCTGGGGTCTCGGCTTTGGATGGTGCTCAGGAGTGATATTTGAGAGATTTACTAGTCAATTCAACAAAGGCTTTTACCAGTCAAAACTGATGAGCCCCTGTACTGAGGCAGACTCCGTGAGGTTCCCTGATGTGACAAGCACTAACACTTCAGTGGCTGAAGTGAGGTGCACTATTGCATATATAGTGGTGTGTGAGGCCTTCTGGACGAGAGCCCTGGCTAGTGAGTGAGTTGGTGGGGCTCCTCAGGGTGGTGGCTGGTCACCAACCTGTCTTTCATTATTAATGCAGGGTTTCAGAGTGTGCCAGATGTACATCACCCTGGAGATTGTGCTTGAGAGATGTTTTTGTCCTGAACTGGTTGTGGGGATCACGGTTCACAGTGACACAGCACCTCACCTCTCCTAGTGTGGCGTGTGGACCAGCAGCATCATAGCACTACCAGGAGCTTCTTAGCAAGACTGAATATAAGGCTTTGTCTTAGACCCACTGTGTGTGAGTCAAACTGTGCACATTAACATGCTCTCCAGGGGAGCTGTGTGCACTGAAGTTAGAGAAGCCCAGACTGCACGGCATCCTGGAAAGTCAGGAGTGCAGATGAATTTACTCAGTGGTTTTTCATCCAGATCACAGATTAAAGACACCTCGGGATGGGGAGCAGGCAGTGACCATATTCTTTAATCACTTGGTCACTTTCATGCAGCCTTGGTTACGAATAATTGACATTTCTTCCTGGTGTAATTGGAAAAGTATAATTTGTTTTTATCTTCACAAAAGTAGGCAGAACCACATGAAAAGCCTGCGAATACTTGCCCCTGGGCTTGAAAATCAGTTTGGTTTATGTCCTTTTGTTATACTATCGAGAAAATGAAGTAGCCAGTGTAGGCAACTCCTTGGAATGACATTTATCATCAGTTTGGGTTTTATGCCAAATTTATTTAAAGGCAAAAAACTATGAGACACATGAAAGCAACCCAGTGCTATTTTAGCTAATCAGGGGGCATCAGGGATGGAGGTTTTCTCTTGCACGCTGTGCAGTGGGCGTCTTCTGTGGGACTTTCATCATGTCATCACATTCATTCATTTATGTATTGGTCTCTCATTCAGTATATACACACAGATCTCTTATATCACTAGTGGGTATAGCTAGCCAAAAAAGAAAAAAAAATGAAAGAAAAAGAAAAGAAAAGGAAAAGACCTGACTTAGTGTCAAAAGTTATTCTTTTTTTCTTTGACTCAGTAAGAAAATGTGACCATCTTCTTTTCTTTATGACCAGTAAAAGTAGGCATGGTCAAATAGTTACATGCCTTTTCCCTTAAAAGCATTAAAAAAGTTATTTAAGACAGGCCTGGTAGTGAAGGCCTGAAATCCCAGACTCCAGGAAACTGAGCCAGGAAGTCTGGGCCTACCTAGCCTGAGAGATTGGTGAGCATCGGTCTCAAAATGAAACTGAAGGAACGCCTGGAGACATAGCTCAGTGTGAAGGCCCTGTGTTTAGTCCTCAATGCAGAAAGGAAGGCAGGAAGGAGAAAGAAAGAATCGGATATGAAAAGGCAAGAGTTAAACACCACAGACTCCTGTCCAGGTTCTGTGGGTTATTTTTTTCAGCTTCCTGAGATAAATAGTATGAGAGAAGCCCCACTCGGCCCCCACACTGTCGCATATGTTCTACTGCCCAGCTGCTGGAAATTCCACAGTCCATATAAGAGTGGAAAGAAAAAGTATTTTGCCAATACCAACTAATGACCTGGCGAAACAATCAATGTACTAACAATAATCAGTAACCTCTCAGCTCATGTCATATGAAAGTACCAGGACTATATATATATATATATATATATATATATATATATATATGAGCTCCAGCCCTAACCTAACCTACCTTCCCATGGTGCCCTAATCACTGTATTCATGCATGTGTGTGTTTCAAAAGCATTTTATAGAGCACCAGCAAAGTGGAGTGCACTCTGCTGGACTTTGGAGAAACACGGTAAAGTAAGAAGTGTTTCTTCCTCTCTCGTGTTTATGCCAGAAATTTGCTTCTACTAGGGCTTCACGTGTATTACACTGCAGTTCACTATTTCTTTCACTTTGATTTTACCCCACCTGGTTGGGAACTCACTCACCGCAAAGAGAGTGTCTTACTCACTTCTTTCTTCAAAATGTTTCCACAATTCCTTGTAAATTACATGATTATTTTATATCCTGTGGAAACAAATCCATGAATAAATCATGAAACCTTAAATTCTGAATGATACAAGAAAACTTGCCACTCTGGTTATATGTGTGATGGCACCCCATAGTTTCTAGGTAATGAATGTGAGATTGATGGAGTTACACCCTATTGAAGAGCTTCTGCACAACGAGGGAAACCACCAATGGACTGAAGAGACAACCCACAACATGGGTGAAAATATTTGGCAGCTGTACCTCAGGCAAAGGATTACTATCTAGAACATATACAGAATTCAAGAAAATCAATCATTTCAGATTTAAAGACTGAATCCAAAAATAAGCATCTGAGATACATGCACATTTCTCACATGAAGAAATACAAATGGTAAATAAATATGTAAAAAAAATGTTCAGCATCACTGGTCATTCGAGAGATGCAAATTAAAACAACTGAGATTCCACCTCACCCCAGAAAAATGACTATTATCAATAAATTAAGCAATAACAAATGCTGGAGGGGCTGTGGGTAAAAACCAACCCTTCTCCACTTTGGTGTGGAATGCAGATTGGTGCAACCACTGTGGAAATCAGTGTGGAGATTCCTCAAAAAACTAGGACTAGAGGCCCCATTCAACCCAGCTATTTCCCTTCTGGATATCTTCCCAAAAGAATTAAAAGCATCATACCACTTACTGTGGTATATGTGCATCCATATTAATAGATTAATTGTATTAAAATAATAAAATTTGTAATAGCTAGATCTTGGAAACAACCTAAATGCTCATCAACTGAGTAATGGTTAAAAAAGATGTGGTATTTTTATACAATGGAGTACTACTCAGCCATACAGAAGGATTAACTGGAGAGTTTTACTTGTAAATGGACACAACTTGACACCAAAGTCATTAGTGAAATACATAAGTCACACATGTGTAAACATTGTATTGTCTCATTAGTGTGAGAAGCTGAAAGAAACAACATGTGCATATGTGTATGAATATGTATATGACGATAGTTAAGATAGTTATACTACTGATTTCTCTGAGCTCACTGAAGAGAAAGATTTGTGCTGGTATTGTTCAGACAGTAGAATGCAGACGTCTAGTGCTCTGGGTGAATGATTTGGGGATGACAGTGCACAGTGTATGTATTATTGTTGCCCCCAATTGATTTGTTTTGAAATTTAAATTTTTTCTTTTTCTCCTTGAAATAAAATGGATTTGGAAAAAAAAAAAGTGGTGGAATTAGGTTTTTACTTACACTTTGATTAACTGATATCTGTTTAAAAAGCTTAAGAGATTCAGATATTTTTAAAGGAGCTAGAATTACTGATTTGTTCTTTTTATATATAAATTATTGATTTATACTATAATGCAGAATTGCCAGAACCCTCAGTCCATTTTACAGATAATATCAATACAAATTAATCTCCAAACTGAACACTTTACATGAAAGTCAGTAGATGATTTTAGGAAGATACAACAAAAATTTTTAACAAGCAATGAAACCACTGAAAATTCCTCCAAAATGACTATGACATGTGTAGCATCATTTTTTTTCTCATCTATTGTCAATGTGACATTCAGTGATTGATTAACTATAGTTTTCACAAAGGTGTGACCCTCACGGTATCAACCATTTATTGAGCACTGAGTTTCCCATCTACTATAGTAAGCTGTACCAATATAACTAAACTCAATCTTTAGAATATGTTTAAGTGACTGTTGTATATATTCAGTTTTCAAATTATACAATGACTCAAAATTTCTCTGCATTACCAAGCTACTAGTAATTGGAATTGGAATTTATTTACGTTATTTCAATTTCAAAATTTGTTGTTACGTATTGGTGTTGGGAACAAAACTTATATCACTTTCTTACATGAAAAGAAACACAGCAGGTAAGTATCACTGAGCAAATGGGTACTGTAGGCTATTTATTTAGCCTTCAACTCTTTTTCCTTAATTTTTCAAAAGTAATGCAAGAAATACAGTGTAGTTAGTCTCCTCTTACTCTCAGAAAGTTTGGTGAATCTCAGATAATAAGTACTCACTAAATGTAATCTCTCTTTTAAAACTAAATTAGCTGGCACAATTTAGTTACACATCATGATCACATTGATCATAGAGAATTTGTACCTGCATACAAATTAGCTCTTTTTTTCTCATGCCACTATCCTCTCTTCAAATCCACTTACCCTTCTTTATTTACAAAGCATTGTTCCCATTTTATCCTTTTATATTCACTTTTTAAAAATGTTACCTTCTACTCCGACCCCAGATCCCCTTTCCTTTTGAACAATTACTTCCTGTTTCACAATATCTATTATACATTTTGGTTCTTACTTACACTTTCAGTTTCTCATGCTAGAGAGACAATGTGACATTTACAGGTTTGTCTGATTTACTTAAAAGTGTGGTCCCAAGGTCCACTCAATTAGCTATAAATGTCACAAGTTCATCCTTCCTTGCGGCTGAGTATAAAAAAAGCACATTTTTTTATACATTCCAACTTTGGTTGGTGGAATCTGGGTTGTTTTCAAGATTTAGCTATTACAAACTATGCTGCTATATACATGGATGTGTGTAGATAGATGTGGGTGTGATGCTTTTAATTCTTTTGGGAAGACACCAAGAAGGGGAATAGCTGGGGCAAAAGGAATCTTTAGTCCTAGTTTTTTGAGGAATCTCCACACTAATTTCCACAGTAGTTGCACCAGTCTACACTCCCACCAACAGTAGAGAAGGGTTTTTTTTTTCCAAACATCCCTAGCAGTATTTGTTATTGGTTAGTTTGCTGATAATAGCCATTCTTTCTGGGGTGAGATGGAATCTCAGTGTTGTTTTAATTTGCATCTCTCAAATAATCAGTAATGTTGAACATTATTGCATGTATTTATGTGATGTTTGTACTTCTTCTGAGAAGTATCTATCAATTTCAGAAGCCCATTTTTTGATTAGGCCTTTAAATTTGGGGGAGTCTGATGGTTTTCAATTCTTTTTAAATTCTAGATATTAGTCCTTTGCAGAACAATTGCTAAGATTTTTTTTCCACTCTGTAGGTGGTCTTTTAACTTTGTTGGTGATTTGCTGTGCCAAAGATTTTTAATAACATGAGATCTCTGTTGATTCTTTGTACTATCTCTCGTACAGTCTGGGTTTTGTTCATAAAGTCTTTGCTTACCCCTATGTATTAAAAAGTTCCACCTATTGTCTCTCCCAGCAGAGAGAGGATCTCTGTCTTAGAACTTAGACCTTTGATCCATTTTGATTTTAGTTAGCGCATGGTAAAAGACTTGGGTCTAGTTTTAACCTTCAGCATGTGGAAAGCTATTATTTCCAGCATTACTTATTAAAGAAGATTTCTTTTTTTCTAGTACACCTGTTTGATCCTTTTTCAAAGAGGACATGGCTGAGTGTGTTTGGAGTCATTTCTACCTCTTCTGACCTAGTCCATTGATTCCTGGTCAGTACCATGTTGCTTTTATCACAATAACTCTGTAATATATTTTTATCCAAGGACTGTGATACTCCCTCATTTGCCTTCGTTTCCCAGAATTGTTTTTACTATTCTAGGTCTCTTGTTTCAAATGAGTTTTAGGGATTTTTTTTTTAAATTCTGTAAGGTATACTAATGGTACTTTGATTGAGATTGTATTAAATCTGTATAACAATTTTGGGAGTAAAGCCAGTTTTACTGTGTTGGTTCTTCCTATCCAAGAGCAACACATATCTTTCCATTTTCTGATATCCTGTTCAATCTCATTTTTAGGATACTGTAGTTTTCAATGGATAAATTTTTGCTTCCTTTGTTAGATCCCTAAATACCTCATTTTTTCAATGCTATGGTGAAAGGTGTGGATTCTTTAGTTTCTCTATCAGTTTGTTATTTGCATACAGGAAGACTACTGATTTTTGAGTGTTGACTTTGTATTCAGCTATGCACCTGAATTTGGTTATTAAATCTAGAAGTCTTTTGGTGGAGTTTTTGGTCCTCTGTGTAGAGTATCATGTCACCTGCAAATAATGATAATTTCACTTCTTCCTTTTCTATCTTTATTCCATTTATTTTTCTCTCATGTATAATTGCTTTGGCTAATGTTTCCAGAACTGTACTGAATAAGAGCGGTGATAGTAAACATCTTTGTCTTGTTCCTGATTTTGGAGATAAAACTTTCAGTTTTTGATCATTTAGTATGATGTTGACCATTTATTTGTCCTATGTATTCCAATTGTCTGTAGAATTTTTATCATGAATGGATTTTGGATTTGTCAGACAGTTTTTTTGCATCTATGGAGATGATCACATGTGTTTTGTAAATATTATTCTGTAAGTATGATTTATTTCAGTACTTGATTTGCATATATTGAACTATCCCTCCATCCCTAGGATGAATTCTAGTTGTTCATTCATGGTGTATTATTTCCTGGAGACTTGCAGTATTATGTTTGCCAGTGTCTTATTGAGAGTTTTTGCATCTGTGTTCATTAGGGTGGTTGGCTTGTGGTTCTCTTTTTTGTTTGGTTTTTCTCTGGTTTTGGCATCATGGAAATATTTGTTTCCAGGATTGACTTTGAAATTATTGTTTCCCTTTCTATTCCAATGACGCATTTGATTAATAATGGATTAGATATTCTTGTAGGATTCAGAGTGACTCCAACAGGACCTGGGCTGTTCTTTGTTGGTAAATTTTAATTATATTTTCAATTGCATTGACTGATATTAGATTGTTTAGATATTTTATATCTTCTTGATTCAATTTGGGTAATTCATGTGTATCTAGGAGTCTGTCCATTTTTCTGTTTCTATCTTATTAGAGTAAATTTTCTCAAAGTATGTATTAATGATCATCTGGATTACCAGAGTATCCATTGTTATTTTACCCTTTTCATCCTATTTGCATGAATCTGAGCATTTTCTTTCCTGTTTTTCATGCAGTTCACTAAGAATTTGTACATTTACTTAATCTTTCAAAAAATCAACTCTTTGATTCACTTATATTTCTGTATTGTTTTCTTAGTCTCAGTTGCATTAATTTCTGCAGTGATTTTTTACAATTTCCTTCCTTTTATGAGCTTTGGGCTTGATTTGTTCTTTTTTCTAAAACATTAATTTTTTTTATTTGAGATCATTCTATTTTTTTGATGTGAGAATTTGCTGCTATTGATTTTCCTCTTATGACTTGCTTTAATTGTGTCCCACAAATTCCAGTATGTTGTATTGGCCTTATTCTGTAATTGTAGATACTATTTAATGTTTTCTTTAATTTCATCTGTGACCTGTTGGTTGTTCAGTGGGTATTATTTATTTTCCATGTGTTTATGGAGTTATCATGAGGTTTTTTTTGGTCACTGATCTCAAATTTCACTGTAGTATGGACTGATAATATGCATGTGATAATTTCAATTCTTTTGCATTTACTTAAGCATGTTCTATGGACTAGTCTATGGTCTATTTTGGAGAAAATTGCTACTCTTTAGATAACAATTCATTCCCTGGATTGAGCTGGATCATGAAAAACTACCTTAATTCCTTCCAAGGTGGCACTTCCAGGAAACTACCCCCTTTGACCAGGCACTGTCTCCAATGCTCTATCATCTCAGTATTCCCATGCCAGAGAACAGACTTCCAACACATGAATCTCTGGGGTACAAATCAAACAATATCCAAACCACCACTATGATGGCTCAGTGATTTGTCCATGGTCACACAAGCAGTTATGAGTTAGACTATCCTGCATATTTACTGGGCATATTTTGAATCATTCACAAATTTAATACAATGATACCAAAAGTGTAGACAACACATTCTCAGCAGCAAAAAGCATAACCAGTTCAGGCCATGAGACAAATGTTTAAGTGTCACATTTGCCACATTGTTCTCAGCTCTGTGGCTTTTGTCACGGATGACTGTGCTTTCAGCATGCCATCCAGACTCTAGGCACCAAGCAGGAGCATCTTATTGGTTGGCTGTAGGTCTTATGCCCATGCCCCAGCTGGCAGGGATGAGTGGGAGTAAGAGCCTGTCTCCTGCCAAGGCTCCAGAAGTGGGAGATTCTCCCCAGATCAAAAAACAGTTCTAAAACAGGCAGCTAAAATGTCACACGTATTCAGGACTTTGTCTCTTGATTTGTGACAAATGTGTACAAACACACGCACTGCTGTAGTGCCAATACGTAGGTGCTGAATCTGCCAAACCAGCCACACCTCAGCCATACCGCTTTCCAAGTGGCATTAGAGGAAGCACCGTTGGTGACCTCAAAGGTTTCCAGTATTGCAAGGGAGCTGGGTAATATGACCAAAAGCTACCGAGGCCCAGTTCTACGTGCCAAGGGTCCGATCCTCAGCATCTGACATGGTATGCAGGTCCATGGCTTAGAGCCCGATGTTCTTTGCATGTTTCTGTTTTAAAGTTCCGGCCAGTCCTCACGCACACCTCCTGTGCTGAAGATCGCAGCTCAGGGGGGCTTCGTGACAGGACAGAGGTTTTAAAATGTTAGTGGACAGGAACAAAGAGGGATCCTGGTAAAATTTCTAGAGAGAACTGGGTCCATGTTGCTTTAGGAGATTCTTGCAGGGATGAGCTTAATCCCCTTGAAGAACAAACATTTTCTGATGATGAAAGATAAAGGAGGATTTTCATAAAAATGTTAAAATGTAAAATGAAGCAAGCCAGTGTGAAAACAGAGATCAGTGATCCTCGGGAGTAGAACCATACCTTGCAAATCCAGAAAATCTCATAAGGAATTGTCTGAACTCAAGAGATAATAAGAACTGGTTTGGAGCAGAAGGTATTTTTCCTGACTTTCTCAGAGTAGTGGGAAGAGAAAATAATCCATCACTCATCCTCCCCTGCCAAAACCAAGAAAATATACTCTCTGCCCCTAGGCAAAACCCCAAATGCAGCACTTTGTTTTAAGAAAATATCATTAGAAATGGCTGTTTACTGATACGTGACTTCCTCTATGCTTAAAACGCTTCTAAACTCCCTATTTCTTTCCGACAACTATTCAAGTGGAGATTGTAGTTAAATACATTACGTGGTAGCTAGGGAACACTGGCAACTCTTAAGCCTGGACTTCTCTGAATATACTTCCTTACTTTGTGTCTCAGTCCACTTTCTTGGGGCTGAGACAAAAGAACCAATCCCCACAGTTTAAGAGAGGAGAGGTCAGTTTGGCTCAATGTTTAAATCCATAGTTGCCTGTTTCCAAGAAAGAAACAGGAGGGAGGAAAGGCCGGTCTTGGAGGAAGGTTGCTAAGGCCCTGGTGATCGTGAAGCAGAGAGAACAGAAAGGAGATGGAAAAGGACATAGGTCTTTCAGTCATGACCTTTCCCACCCAGAGATTCACTTCTTCTAGCCAGATCCCTCCTCCCACGGGCTCCCCACACCAAGGCAGTCACGCCCCTTCTCTGGGCACATGATGGTTTGGGGTGGGGAGTCTTTTTTAATCTAAACCACAGCACTTTGCACTTACACCTTCATCCTTTCCGTTCCTAGGCCAGCTCCTCAGCTTCGTGTTTTCTATCAAAGTGATCTGTCATTTAGGAGGCCCATGGCACATAGTAAGTGACCTTGGTTAGGAAAAGAACGCTTTAAATTACCAATTATGGTTAAGTAAAAATAACAACAGCACTTGCTTTATACTAATCTTTTAATTCCAATATTAAGTGATAAGTGCCAAAATTATATCTAATTTAGAGTTCAAGAACTGGAGAAGCAGAGATTGAGGCGACTTCTCTAAATTACCTTACGTATTTCTTGGAGGCGCGCCGCTCAGGCAGTGAAGATTAAGTAGCCTGAGAAGCAGCAAGGGAAGGTGTGCAGTATTGCTCCTCGGCCTCTTTCGTCTCGCACTGGGAGTGTTTTGTGTCCAGGTGAATCTATGCTAAGAATGGGGAATCTCGCTGCTCACCACTGGCACGCTCGCTCTCGCGGGGGTTGAGTACGAGTAACACTGTATGTAGATGGTGCAGAGTCTTGGGCTAGTGTCTTAGTCACTTTCCCATTTCTGGGACTCACACCTGACACCACAGCTGGAAGGAGAGCTTTATTTTGGCTCACGTTCTCTTCTCATCCTGCACTGACCTTAAGGAAGGATGAAGGGGAAGAAGGGCATAGCTGAGGACAAACTGTCCATGGCATGGTGGCCAGGAAGCGGACAGGGAAGGGAGGGGCAGGGAGGGACAAACACCTTTCTAGGTTGTGCTCTCAGTGACTGCCTGTTCTGAGGAGACCTACTTCCCAAGCACAAGTCAGATAAAATTGCCCCATGATTCAGTCACGGTTCAAAAGTAGGAATTCAGAGGCCTAGGCTTAGTCCCAGTCCGTCCTTTCTATCAGTGAGACCTTGGCAAATGAGTTGACCATCCTGGTTCAGAGTAAAGGAGGCCACCCCCATAGAAGGGGTGTGACAAAATACAGTGCACCCCATCAGTAAAGGCGGAGGTAATGATGCATCAAGTAAATGGTTTGAAGGAACTGGAAAAGTTTAGGGCAAAGAGAAAATGAAACACGATGGTTACCTTCAAATATCTGAAAGCAAAAAAAAAAAAAAGAGAGAGAGAAAGATTAAAATTCTGTGTATTTCTTTATTTCTTTAGAGGAAAAAATGTATATGGTTGGTAGCAAATACATAGGAGAAAATTTTAGATAAATGGAACAACAGTCAAATGATGGGAAATGTGCAGATACAAATGCCTCAAAGTGCAGAAACTTTTCTAATCCTGGCAATAATCTGAACCTACTTTTCAGGAATATTAAGAAATGTTGAATCCTTGGAAAGTCTAAAATGCTTAGATACTATGTGTTTCAGTTGCCTGTTGGGGACATCCAGCAATTATTGGAGACATTTTAGTTTTTACAGATTAAGGGTAGATGGGTGGCTTTTAACATTCATGGGTGAAACCTATGAACGCTGCTGCCAAATACCCTAAACAAAAGCCTCCAAACAAAGAATTTTTAAAAAATTATCAGCTAAAATACAAATAGTGTATTGGTTGAGAACCTGAACTAGGTATCTCTAACATCACTTCTAAACACTGGACTCAATGATTTCACATTTTTCACAAGAATTTTACAGATGGAAATTTTAATATCCTTTACATCTTAATTCGAGGATTCTTCTAAACCATTTTTTTTTTTAACTTTTACCTTGTTTTTTTCCCACTGGTACTAGTTCCAACCATGCCCAATTTTGTTTGCAGTGACTTTTAATTAAACTTTAAACATTATATATGTGTTATTTGAATGCATGAATTTAGATCCACTTGATCTTTTCCTTTAAACTCTCTTTATTTTTAAAATCTATTGCTTGACTTTTTTGAATTTTTTAACAGGCTATTTCATTTTTTCTCAAGTGTCTGCATATTTATGTGTTTCCCTCTGGAATAGTTCTTATTGTAAGAATTAGTCTTTATGCAACTCTATGGAAATACTGCATTGTGTTATAAGATGGGGTTTTAAGACATGGCATTGGGCTGCCAGTGAGGAGACCAAGCTCTGAGGCTGACTGGTCAAAGGTCACATTCAGGCTTCTCCGTTTATAAAACAGCCTATGTTACTAATACCTCACGCGCTCCCTAGCACTAACATTTACAGGGAGCAGAAGGAAAACATTTAACAAACATT
This sequence comes from Hydrochoerus hydrochaeris, assembly GCA_004027455.1. NCBI lineage: Eukaryota > Metazoa > Chordata > Mammalia > Rodentia > Hydrochaeridae > Hydrochoerus > Hydrochoerus hydrochaeris. The sequence continues at coordinate 92,338 of PVLA01004314.1, read as the reverse complement.
TCCAAGGTACAAAATAGGGTCCAATGTACCTCACATGCTTAATCTTTTAATCCTCGAAACAAACCTGTGAGATTGGTATTATTGCACCCACTTTTAATTAATAAGGAAGCATGTTCAAAGGGATTATGCAAGTTGCCCTATAGCACAAAACTAAGTAGCACTGAGCTTTGATCTAAATGAGACAATTCAAGCATTATCTCTTTTAGAAAACTTTCCTTGATCCTTTTGGCCTGAATTCCCAATTCTGGTACCACTGCAGCACTTAGCACATTAAATTACTCTTAACTGTATAAGTGCTGGGCATGCAGTTCCTGTGGTCTAGTGATGGTGCGTTATTCTTCCTCACGTCTATAGCATCACAATGGTGACTGCTACATGGGATGCAAATGAAAGTTTTAAAATTGAATTAAACTCCTTGTATCCTTCTCCAAATTAGTGTTAGCTGATATAACAGACCATGATGATCCCATTAATACTATTTTTAACATTTCCTACTTTAAGTTTGATATTAGTCTTTTGAAAAACACATCTCCTTAATAGTCTTTTTCTTCTCCTAAGTTAGCCTTTGCCCCACTGGCAGTTTATTTTTCCCCTTCCATATGAATTTTCTGGCGGCTGTCTCATTTCCCCCCACACACAGTTCTTTCTTATTCCCATGCAGTGCACAAGCCACTGTGCTCCACCAGGGGAGAGAAGGCAAACTACGCTCTCGGAAGCCCCAGCCTCTCCAAATTTGGGGGATCCGTGGGTATCTTGATTGTTGCACCCACTTTTGCCTTGTCTTCTTAGCTTTCTTTTTGAATTTAAGAAATCTTTTAGAAAAGGAATGAAATGTGGTCCTGATTCGATTTAAATCAGAGCCGAGTCCACCAGGAACTGCAGAGGTTGCCTGTGGGTCGAAGCTGCAGCTTCCTCTCCATGTCTCTCCTCTAGGTTTAAAGACACATTTAACAGGCCGAGGAGTGACCTCCAAGCCGAGAAGATGACCTAGCGTTTGCTGCACACACAGGCTGAAAGATTATATTGCTGTTTTCCTGAGTTGCAAACGATAAAAGTACCATTCTGAGGATTAGCTTTCTAGATTGTATTTTAAGTAGCAGTCACAACAACAAAAATATCAAGCTGTTAGGCTTTTATAACTGGAAGAAACAAAACCAAAGGATATCTGTAGTCCAGTCAGAGAGAGAGAGAGAGAGGTCTTTGTTCTCAGGGTTGCTGACAGGTGAGAAGTCTTTTCAGCTCTTTTGGAGGAGATTTGATGAACCTAATTACTTTTATAAACAAGAATCTTTAGCCAGAAACACAAATCTGTTTTTTCTCATTAATTGGAAATAAGATTAAAAATTAAAATTGGGCTGTTTTTCTCTAACAAAATATATAAACAGTAATATAAGACCAACACCCACATAGATGAAGGTAAATCACAAGGAATCTGAAAAACTTTTTTATCCTCTGCAAAAGGAGAGCAGGAAGCGTTTGAACCTCACTCCCTGTGTCTATTTGTTTAGAAATAACCTGAAGAATGACAGTGTAATGAGTTGCCTGTGACCAAAGGTGTAGAGTAGGTTTCCACAGCATAGTTGAGTGCAGTGTTTTGTAAAGGGAAGTATAACCTCAGCCAAGAAATCAAATACCTCTAGCGTATACCTAGCTCTAGGATTTGAAAAACACTAAATTCTAGGCACAAGTCTTATTAATCTCAGTTAAGGCCAACCTAAGCCTGGAAAAGTGTAAGATTATTTAACCTGTTATTGTAAGTTCTCCTGGGGCTGCGCTCTGCTTGGCCAACCATAATGGGGCTCCAGCTTCCAGACGTGATAAGCTACAACAGAGTTTGTGGAAAGTTGAAATACTAAAATACTGGTCATACACATGAGTCGTTTTTTAAATTGGGGATTCACATTTGATGATAAATGTTTTGACGCATTTTAACATTTTAGAATATAATTAAAATAATATTCTAATTCTCTCAAATATATTCTTGTTTTTTTATCCAAGATAGTGGTGTTTTACTAGAAAACAACTAATATCTTATTGTCAAGTTGTTAATTCCTGTTTATGGTTTATACTTGTAATGGCCCCACCAAATAATGGACAACTCGTTATTCAAAAGAGTCATCCAAAAACACAACAATCAGTATTTTTGTGAGTTGTCATTTGCTCTCTTGACAAGATCTTTGTAATGGGTGTTTGTGTAACTCAGCCTTATGTTAATTAGTTTTTTTTGTTTGCTTATTTAGAAAGCCAGGAATTTGTTCCCTCTTTCATAGTGAATAATGTGACTTTTGTTCCAACTAAAAATACATATAGTAAAAGGCAAATTTATGAAAATTAGCTGATATAAGGAAAGTAGATGGATTCCATGTCTCATTTAGTTAGCCTTAGAGTTCAAACTGATCAAAAATGAAAAAAAAAGTGCATTAAGTTGTAGAGGCCACAGACCTGGTGCCCAGCTGCCCCTGCAGACCTGGTGCACTGCCAGGCCTTTCGTCAGTCACAATGCCGAGTCAGCACAGTGCTCACCCAGACCCGCAGGACCCTGGGGGACTCAGTGGGACGTGTTTGGATGCTTCCGCACATGTGTCGATTCCTCGGCTCCCTTCAACTCGGAGACCCTTCAGCTCGGAGACCCTGTCTTTTTCCACTAGTTTCCGCTGCTCTGTTGTCTTGAAATATTCAGCAACATGATCCCAGAGCACACATCAAGTAACGAATGAATTTATTGTTCAGCGTGTCAGTCCCTCCTGCATTTAAGGGGTTTATAGTGTGTCAGAAATCGTGGCAACAGCCTCTTGTGTAATTTCTGGCCCCATCCTTCAGAGCTAATGGAAGGAATTTGAGGCTAGCAAGAGGCTGTTCATGAGAAATATTTCCTGTGTGGGTGCTCAATCAAAAGCCATCCCTCTGTGCAGGATGAGCGTCAGGGTAATTTTGTTAGGTCTTTCACAGAAAGGGAAAATAATAGGGACCAGGTCAAAGACCCAACCACAGACTAATTAACTTGCAGTATATTGTTTTATGGTTGGGAGGAGAGACAAAGGAGAGAGGCAGGTAATACGAGATAAATGCAAATATAGTTTTTTTCAATTAGTTCTTTAAAAGTGCATGATGAATTAATAGCAGTAATATGATAACTGGAAATTTTATAGGACTGAGCTGAATAATGACTTTTCTAATCCCATCCTGTAGGGTGAAATTTATGTTGGATTACCATCCTTGTTTTCTGTCTCCCAAATCAGGTTAATTCCTACAGGCCATTGTTTATAATAAAGTCAAAACAGTCTTATGAAGCTTAAATCAAATGTAGCTTCTTCTGTAGGTCTCTTTTGTGATTCTCCTTTGATAACAAATGTAATCAGAACTTCAAAGGGTAGCCTAGGGAAGAGAGAAAATTACCCAGGAATGTGTACAGTATAAACTAGAGACGCCATCAGACATCGGAGGGTGAAGTTTAAGATACAAAAGAAAGGGGTCAAATTGCTTCCTGCTGTGGCTAAACTAAACACATATCTTTCCCTGACTACATTAGGCTGTTTGAAAATGCTATTGTGATGTCAAAATTGTCACTGGAAGGTTTTATGGAACAGTCAATCTTATGTCTTATTTTGGCATTTCCAGGGTTTGCGGGGCGTCCACTTTCCTCCTGGACTCCCCGAAGCCATGTCCCTATGCCTGTTTCTCCCTAGACCTCCTCTTGTCTTCCCTCCAGGGGAACAACTTGCCTTTCTTTCTTCTTGCTGAGTTTCCGCTTCCCAGGAACGTGGCCTCACGTGTGGCTTGCTCTGGGGAACAGGCTTACCTCATTCCTTTGTGTCCTCCCTGGTTCATGGTCTCGTCCCATGCCTTGGACCACGGTTAAACACAGAACCTGCTTTTTACACTGCGGCCTTTCATGCAGGGCCCCTGCTGCTAGCACTGAGCTCTGCTGTCTAGCTCTTTTTTTATGTCGAAAAGTGCAGCTCCAGATCACACCTGAAAACACTACCACCAATGCATTGTCCTTGATAAAGGTTATTTCTCTCCCTCTCTCTTGCAAATGACTACTACAGAGTTAGCAGCCGTGTTTTGTGGCCTCTTGGTGTAGCTCTGTGAGTGCCTGCTGATGGTTCATGGTACAGTATGTCCCTCAAGGTTATAACAGTTTCATTTTTCTTTACTTGAGACTTACATTTGATATCTTAAGGGCTCCAAAGATAGGCAGCCAGTGGCCTAATAACTTCTGCATAGAACAAGTGTAGTCAGTCTTATATGAGTTTTTCCCTGATTTATAAGCTTGGTACATTGCAGGCATCATCATAAATCACACGAATTTTGCCTTCCTTCTAACCCAGTGTAACTAAAAGTATGGATTTTAGATTCTGGTCTATCAAATGGTTATTGCTTTTTAATAATGAGAGTAGGAACTTCCATCAGAATGTAAATCAGCATACCGTTTCTTTCACAGAAAAATTTTTGCTGTGGAAAAAAAAAAAATTGAACTGATCTTAAAAAGACATGCAGTTGACTTGATTCTGCCAAAGTCCTGGTAGGATCAGGGCCTGGTAACAAGCAGGGCTGGGCCGGCAGTCTGAGTAGCACTGTGATGCATTCTTTTCTGTGAGAGAAAATTTCTTGTCATTTTAAACTCAATATTTAGGAGAAGCTGATGCTGTCCTTCTTAGTTTTCCTTACCCACACCAGACACTTCTCAGCTTTTCCAGGTCATACGGAACCTATGAAACTCTGAACTTTTGGAGGTCCTCAAAAAATTCTCACTATAATTGCCTAAAAGAAGTACTAAATGCTCAAGTCATAATATAAACATTTTCAAAACCATTAAATCCCTTGAAAGAGCCAAAAGACAATACTACATAGAAAGGCTTTGTATACAGTTAGGGTTCCAGGTCTGTGAGCACCGCTTGTGGTAGAGTAAGCCATGTGCAAAGAAAATACTGAAAAAATGTAACTGTGCTGCATATGTACATACTGTTTTTGTCATTATTATATAAATAATGCAACAACTATTTACAAAGTATTTACATTGTACTAAGTACTATGATTAATCAAGGGATGATTAAAAATATACAGAGGGATGTGCACAAATTATATGCAAATTGTATACTGTTTTTATACCAGTAAGTTGAACTTCCAGAGATTTTGTTCCCCATAGGAATCCTTTGAGTCATCCCCTAAAGATATCAAAGGAGAACCCTTCAGAACCAGTTTCCATTAATAATTTAATATCTTCATTTTCCTTCTCCCTATTCAGAAATAGTACCAGTTAACTTTGTTATGATAATCTTTTTAATGTTAAAATGAAAAAAAAAATACAGTGATGCAGAATTTCAAAACAAAATAATAGGAGATTAACAATGGTTGATAGATTACATTTCATTATCTTCAAAGTAGTTGCTCAGAGAGTTATGATAATCTTAAAACTCAATATGGGTTTTTAATCTCAATTTGAATTTGCAAACTACAAAATATATGAAGTTCAATACAACTGTGAGCTTCTCATGATTAAAAGACAAAACACGTGAGTTAGGCTTGACTGAAGATTAAGATAAATCTCCCTAACATCTAAAGTAACTTAAAGGAAATAGAGACTGTAGAGTATATTAGAGAAACTCAATGGGTTTTTATACTTACAGATCTTTAAAATCTCTATATCTCCTGATTTTCATTATCTTATCATCTTGAATCTTGAAACAAAATAACATGACTGAAATTATATGTATCTAGGCAGTCACGGAACCATACAAAGTTTTATTATTCTGTGCTAAGTAAATAAAAAATGCAAATGAAATTATTCTCTAGTTTTTCTCTGTAAAATATGAAGCCTGCTAATATATTAAGTATAAAATATGTTACTATGAGTTATTATTAAATTCATCATTTTAAGTGAGTCCATTTCATTGTATTTGTAGGGCATGTCAGTGACTCCGCATTTTGAGTTGTATCACTCTTTCCAAGAGATGTAGTGGGATCTATCATTATATTATTTTCCCCATTTCTGCTCAGTCTTTCTGCATTGCATAAACCCCTTAAGAATACCTTCAGAGTAGGATCCTTGAGACTAATTGGGGTTGCTACCAGAAGCCAGTTTGTATAACCCTCAGACTATCCGAGGTTTGAACTGAAGGTACCATGTCCTGTCTGTGATGTCAGGGGATGCGAAGGATCTCTTTTCTCTCACACTGACGTCACACAATGTGCCCAGTACAGGTGGGATTGAGGACTGACTCTGCCAGGCCATAGAGCTACACAGCCAGCTCGAAACTGAAAGCATTCCTCTCTCTTACCCTCATTCTTACTTTCATTCTTTACATTTGTCTGTCACCTTGAGAATTTCCAAATCAGACTTCTGAAACATTCATGCCAGGTAATAAGGGTACAGTGTCTCATCTTTTCCATCCTCCAAGAACCATCATGGCCAGATCTTTCTCAATCTTCGGCTTAGTTTGCATGTCATTTCCCCCAGAAATTCCTGCTCTGAACAACAGATCTGAAATTACTTATGCACTCTCCTTTTATTCCTTATACTTTCTCCCAATAGTTCCTTCAAAGCATTTACTAAAATGATTTATCTCATGATTTTTTTATTGCATGTCCCTTTCTGAGTAATATAAACTGCACAAGGGCAGTGAACTGTCTTTCTTCTTTCTTTTCTTTTTTTAACTTCAAAACTCACCACACTGTCTGGCATATATTCGATACTGTCACTTGGACAGTTTGAAGAATAAATGAATGCATGTGTTTATTCTACATATGTGAGGTTATTCTTTTGGTACATTGGATTTTGGGCAAGAGTGTCACATGACTTCAAAGATGGCTGGGTGACAACGAAAAGTGCACTTTGACAGCCTTCGCGTCACGCCCACATCAAGACATGCTGACTTGGGAGTTAGGTTTCTAAATTTTAAATCAACATTTTCAGTTTCTTGATTTAGTTATGTGGTAACTTCACTAAGGAGTAGCTGATCAATGTGAAACAAAAAATACATATTTTCCTCAACTCTATTTAATGTGACAGTTTTAAGGCAGACTGCAAAACACTGTGGTCTTTCACAATTCATAATTTTTAAAAGAGCTCGAATATCAGATTCTGTTCAAAGTATGGGGTGAGTCATATATTACATGATTACAAACTTTTTCTCTATGAAGCGAACTATTAGTCAAGTTCATTTTAGCGTACAAACCGCTAATCTTTTTTAAGGATCAGACTGGAAAGAGCAATAATGATTAAGATTTCAGAAAAAGTTTAATTTTGTGAATTAAACTAAAAATAAAATAATCAAAAATTTTAAATGATCTTGTCTCTTTTGTCAGGAAATAAAATCAAAAGTCATTGAATATTTGAGGAAAAGTTGTTAACCTTATGTCATTGGGTGCTATCATAATATGATCTGGAAATATCACCAACAAGCAACCTCAAATCTAGATCTGGCATATGTTTTAGGCTTGATCTTCAGCCTGATTCTATTACTAAATGTAGTGAGTAAGAGAAATCATGAAGATGGGAAAGAGATCAAGAGAAAATCCAAATTGGATCAAAGTGGTGTTGCAGATTGTTGCTTGATGGGGCTTTGCTGTGATGGAATTTCAAGTAATTAATGTTTTGTAAGTTAAGCAGATATAAGCAAATTGAACTGAAGACCTGAAATACTTCTAAAATACTCCAATGAGTTCTTTAATTTTGTCCTATTTATTTGTTGAAAAATTGAGAATCTGATACTAAAATATATATAAAGATACCAAGGAAGTTGAATCTGTAAAGAAATCTTGAAAAAAGAAGAAAGTATGAATACTAATATTCCCTTAATTATAAATATTACAAATTTACAGTTATTAAAATTGTAATATTGGCACAGTGAAGGTCACATATATGAACAGCATAGAATAAATACTGAACTTATGTAATTGTAACTACACTGACCAGGTCAACTTTTAGTGAGGACAACAAAGAATTTCTATGTAAGAAGAAATACCTTCCCAACAAATAGAACAGGATCAACTTATATAAACATGGAAATATATGAGCCTTAACCCCTGCCTCTCGCTGTGTGAAATAATTAATTTGAGATGGGTCATAAGCCTAAACAAAAATGTAAAAATTATAGAACTAGAATAGGGAAATATCTTTAAAAATTTTTAGGTAACAAGGAAGTAATAACCATATGATAAAATTTGATATATCAAAAGCTATTAAAACTTGAAATTTCTAGTTATCAAAACAAATAATTTAAAAACGAATTATTTCTGCCTTAAGTTGAAAATAAAATGTCTGTAAAGAAATGACTAGTGTTCATGATCTTCTGAAATACTTAAAATTCAACAACAAGTGAATGAACAGCCCTATGAAAATTGGGCAAAAGTATCGAACTGATACTTTTCAAAATATGAGTTCAGATAGCAAATAAGCAAGTAAAAAATACTAATCTTTGCTATTCTTCATTAACCTTGAGGGAAATGCAATTGAAACTATGATGAAGTACTGTTACATACTCATCAAAGTAGTTAAAATTGCAAGACTGACATTACCAAACACTGAAGAAAATATTAAGCAAGTTGATTCTCATGTTATTGGTGTAAGTGTAAAATAGTATCATGACTTTGTAAAATGAACTGGTAGTGTCCTATAAAACTAAATATATGTGTCTTCTATCATCTAACAATTCTAGTGAATTGTATTTTCCAAGAGAAATAAAAGCATATAACCACAAAAAAATTCTATAAAAATGTTCCTAGCCCCTTTATTCATAAATCTGTGAAGAACTGAAGGATTCATCACAGGAGAATGGATAAACGAGGCTGGTGAAATCATCTGATAGGATACAGCTCAGCAACATATTTCATAATGGATACAATGAGAAATATGGCTGGGTCTTAAAAATAGTACGCTGAGAAAAAGCCTTTGATAAAAGAAGACAGAGTGTATGGTTCTTGTTATAAGACGCAGTGCTATGGACAAAGCCAGGCTTCGTTGAACTTAAATCAGGACTGTGGTTATCTCTGCTGGGGTTTAGAGAGTGAGACAGGAATTTACTCGGGTGTAGAGACTTTTGGGGAGGACAGTTATGGTCTACATTTTAGTAAGAGTTTAGCTACTTAGATGTATGTTTACAACAAAGCTAATGGTGAAATGCTTTATTTATAATTTATTACAATGCAATCTGAAAACAACAAATACAAACGTTTTAAATGCATGAAATGATATTTTCAGAAGATCAACTTCCTGTAAAATAGTGGCTTAATTTGTGCTCCATGGAATCATTATTTGAAGTTCAGACTATCCGTGAATTTGATGCTATATGCTGGTTTTTGAAGGGAAATTCAGAAGTATCAGGTTCTCCAGGGAAATGCCATATTTTGTGACTTCCCACAGAAATTTTAAGAAACCCAGGTGTAGAATCCTTTTCAGGTCAATAATAATACTTTAGAAATTTATTGTGAGTATAGTATATGAATAGATATTAAATTGGAATTTATTCAAATATTTTTAGATATCATAATTATGTTTTCTTAGAAGCGCCTAACCACTCAAAACTTGCTGAGGAACCATTCTAATATATTTCCCAATAACAATTATTAAAGGTGGTGACCTGAATAGACATACTTTTATTTTGATGCCTAGTCTGATAATATTTGTTTATATATAATTTTCAAGGATTAAAAACATGAGTTACTGAAGTTCATTATTAAAACAAAGGTTAGATTCTTAGGATGATGTTCTTTCTTTTAGATTATATTACCCACCCTCTGTCATTTTTTAATCATCAATTTTATTCTGAATGTAAACTCTAATAACTGAAAAATCTCAGTTCATATAAGATTGAGCAGCTATATGTACCTGTTGAATTCTATGTTCTGAAAGAATTATTGAGACTGTAATAAATATTTAGTTATGATTTCAAGCAAATAGTTTTTAACTGCTAAAAATCTGTTAAAATGATGAGGTTTTCTAATTAAGAAAGAATATTACATTTTAAAAAACTGTTTGCTAAACTCACAGGCCAGTTTTTATCTAATATTCAGTCATCTTTTGATTCCCACAGAAATAGTACAATAACCACATTTAGGAATTCAGGAACATGCTATTTTTGTTTTAAAAAACAGCTGCCAAATCTCACAACACCCAGAAGAAAAGTAAATCACTCAAGCAGAGCTGGAGGTATACTTTAGTTGTAGAACACTTACCTTAGCATGCATGAGGCTCTAGATTCCATCCCAGGACAGCAAAAAACAAACCAAATCAACCATACATTGGAGCCAGAAAGTCACACAAATAATTGGAACATGAAAAATTTAAATAATTAAATCATAAGTTATTCATTATTCATTTTTTGGAATAAATGTTCTTCATATTTCAGGGGTGATCAAATTTTATTTTCTCAGAGAATGCAAGAAAAACCCATGATATTTTTATTCATTGTTTAAAATATTTACAAGTATAAGATATTTATTTCAATAAACTGTGTTTAAAAATAGCTGAGGACTGGATATCTTATCTGCAGAACTGATCATTGTCTAAATGTATATTTTTGTTTGTTTGTTTCTTGGACTTCTATTTTTGGTGTCAGGTATTAAACCCAAGGCCTCTTTTGTGCTAAGGTTGTGCTGAAATACACACCCCAGCCCTCTGTTGCTTTTCATAAAGGGCAAATTTAGGTAGATTTCTTAGTTCATTTCAAATTGTATTAAAATTATGACTGTCCATTTCAGTAGGGTATCATATTTGATCTTAAAAGTAACATGATTTTAAAGGTCAGATTTAGATATTCCCATAAAAATGTTATGAAACAAGAAATAGTTTCACTATATTCAATTTTCATTTAGTTATTTAAAAGTAAAGCTTTTAATTATACAAAAATACCATTCTGTTCCTCTTTTGTTTGTGACTAGTTGAGTCATTCCCGAAACTCCAGTTGCCTTCAACAACTGCTCTATACAAAATTTGTGAAATGGCATAGGAGTGACTCATTAGCCTACTGTCATTAACACTGAGATATTTAGGTACAATGCACTGGGGAAGTAGAGATGATACCAGAGTGGGTCTCCTCAGGAAATGAGTCTAAATAATAATCACTAAATTCCCAATGGCGATGATGTCCTTGGCTCCATACCTTCACAGCATTTTCCAAGAATACTTTGAATATCCCAAGAGAAAAAGGATCATACCTACATACTGTAATTAAATTACATCTATTATAATTATATAGAGGAGGCCAGATAACCCACTGCTCTATCGCATGGAAACTTTCTAACATTTAAGGACCTCATAATATTTGCCATAGTTGTAGGGCTTAGAGATTGTTAAATATACTCTGAGAATTAGAAAATGATTTTCCTTATTATCCAACTCAGGTAATAATAATGTGTGTGTGTGTGATTCACTCTCCAGGAAATGAAATCAGTGGACAGACTGACATCAGTGCTCCTAATAGTAATGATAGTTCTGATGGCTAGATGTGTGTCACACAGTCTGGGGCTTCTGACCGTAGTTATCATTATTACTTACCATGAGAAAAAAAAATATTGCTCATTCATCTTTTAAAGATGCATTGGAATGTCATAGCAACAACTTGCACTGGCACAACAAACTTCTTTGAAATAAGTAGTTACCAGGAGGAGGCAGTTTATTTCTAGATTCAGTTGTTTACTATATATTTTTAGTAGGGTCACAAGCATGTTGTACAAGTGCTCTAGGCAGAAAGAAGATATCTGGGATTCTTAAAGAACTTTTTTTCATTTTTAAAATGTTTCTTTTTGTTTTACATTAGGCAGCTTTGGAATCCATACAGAGGAACTCTGAAGGGATAAGTGGGGTGTACACATTGCAGCAGCTAAGATGTGGCGGCAAACACGACATTTCTACCTTGCATTCTATGATTGTAATGAAACATAGAACTCTCTTATCCAATTGTCAGCATAAATATTTCCACTCTCATTGGTGAACTGGCTTCTGTAAATTCTATCTCTCAATGTGAAATATTTTCATGAAATTGTGTCTACTGTAGTTAAAATACCGTGTCTGATGCCATCAAAACAAAATGTCTAATTGTGTCCTATTCCTCCACCCTTACATTCTTTCTTCTAAGTCAGACACAGAATAGATTGGGGAGATAGACTATCTACTGTCTGTGGCCAGCATCTATTTGAGCAACCATTTTGTTCTTATTGTCATGGATCAACTTACATTTTCATTTTGAGAGACTAGAGATGAGCTATCAGGATGGAAAATAGAATAGGTAAATTTTAGTGGGAGAGCTACTGATCCAGTGCAGTACTATTTTAATGAGAAGAAATCTTTGATTTCAACATGGAGAAGGGAAAGCACTAGACAGAGTACCCAAGTTTTATTCTCATCATGTATACATGTGTCTTTGTGTGTGTGTGTGTGTGTGTGTGTGTGTGTGCATGTGTACAGTGCTAAGGATGTAAGCCAAGTGGATTATCTTGAAGTTGTTATTTTAAAAAAAGGTCAAGATTGAAAACCACTCACTGGCATGGCTAGAAGCACAGATCATACCCTTTGTTTGAGTATTTACTAATGCAACCAACTTCTACTGAACACTTATGTTGTACTATCTGTGTGTTAGATATGTGTGGCAGGAAGAAGAATGTGTAGCGTCTTCTTTGAATTTCTTCTAATGGAAAACACAAGAGTTTGAAGCCTTGAATTTTGTACTTTGTGTTACTGTGGTGCTATCGTGACAGCATCTACCACATGCTTCTGGAGCACAAGGGATGAGCGCAGACAGGAGATTCGTAGAAATCATCCTAAAAGAGATGATTGACGTTGTCTTAAGCTCAAGAGGAAAAACATATGTAAGAAAATTTATGCCAGCTTTGAGGACACAGGAGTCAAGTGAAAGACGAGGAGGTTGGAGTGATGAAAAATGTAGTAAAGAGACGAGGGTTGGACTGTGCAGTGTCTAGTTCCACCTAATATCATTATTACAGAGTTCAGGATCATGGATGGAAGAATTTATTTAGCTCTGGTGAGATTTACATTTTAGAAAGGTCTTGCTAGCCCCAAAATGGAAGTGAGATTGAGTAAGTATAGGACTGGAGTTTGGTGGCTAGTAAGAAAATTCCTTTAATAATCTAAACAAGGACTGGTTGAGTAGTAGTGGTGATGAAGAAAGATATTAGTGATTTGAGAAAAAGTTACAGAACTAACAGCAGCTGTGGATGAATTGACATGAAATGTGAAGTATAGAGGAAAATTCCTAATGTGGGAATGCAAATGATTTGGGGTGAATGCAGAACTGTGCAATGATAGGATTTTTTAGGATTCTGTGAAATTATACCAAGAAAATCCAATTTAAAAATGAAAGTCACGTTCTCTGAAAAGATTGATTTAAAAGGTTAATGCTAAAAATAAAAGAAATGCATCTAATAGAATATTTTAAAGGCTAGCTCTTAAGTCACATCTATATTGTCTTCCTATGTTTTTTTTTCTTTATCGAGGGACAGAAATCTGAAGGACATGGAAATGTGACAGGGTAGGACCTTCATGAAAAATGGGCAGCTCCCTACTGATGGGAGGGGAACAGTGATTAGATTTTAATCAGAGGGCTGCTGCTGATTTATTTATAGATTTAGATAACTCAATATTTATTTCGGGGTCTACTTTAAGTTTAAATTAGCATTATGCTCTTACTCTCTGTCAGTCTTCCTAACTCTACTATTTTCTAAATATAGGAGAGGAGGGAAGTGAAAACAGTGAAGGGAGCCATAGAACAGGTAAAATTTTAAAAAATTTAAAAAATGTAAACTGAAGCTCTAAGTCCTGTGCTTTTAATAATGTCAAAAAGCAATAGAAAACACAACAGCTATTAAGTGACAGTTCAACCTTATAAATCGGTTCACAATCTGGGAGAGAGACAATTTGGGGTTCAGAGGACTGTGCATGTACATGATGGAACTGGTAGAGGAATTGGGGGGAACAATAGGTGATGTTCACCAGTTTTATCATTTTGCCTAAAAAGTGAGGTTCAGAATCTTTGGAATCATTAAGTCCTCCACCCCTTTTAGATGCTGGGAATATACCTGGTATATCCTTAAATTAATTTGCATTATCTAAAACACAAATGTGTTAAAACTCACATTTTCTCCAAGTGATTTATATTAGTATAACTTTGCCGTAATGAAAATTTTTATTTTTAGTTGTGTTTTTTGGCTATCTGTAGAAATAAATGCCAAAACAGCAGTAGTTTGAACAAAATGGAAGGGGCCTGGAGTTTGATACACTGGAGTTGGTCAGCACTGGGTCTCTGACCCTCCTGCCTTAGTGACAGCACTCAGCACTACACACGCGGCTCACACACTGCTGCCACCTCCGCCTGGCTGGCTGGAAGGGAGGCGCAGAGGGAAACAGTTTGCAAACAGGTGGGCCTGCAATCATCTGCCTGCTGAAATGCTTGCAGAATGTGAATAAAGCAAAAAGAGGATAAGGACAGTAGGAACTACGGACAGTCTCTACCATATGAGTCTTTCAAAGTTTTGGAGAGGGCCAGATATTCTTAAATTTCATTAGAATTGCTGGATATATATCTTATCAATTGTATTATTCTGGGTTAAAAATTTTTACAATCCTCTTTCTAAGGATATAAGTATGTTAAGTATGACCCCTATGACAAAATAACCAGTAACATATAAAGAAAGTCATGAAGGGAAGAATGTATTGATCACAAAAAACCCTCTTATGACCAAAATTATCTATACTAATATTTTCAAAAAATTATTGTACAATATTCTTGCATACTTTGGAATTTAGAGCCTGTTCGTTCCTGTGTTTGATAGTTTGGTTTTCAGATTTCCTGAACTCTAAATTCTTACAACAAAAAGGACTCCACTCTGCATTCTATATACATTCACCTAGGTCTTTCCCAAACAAAATATTAGGAAGAAAATATTAGTCACTTAAAGGTAAGTTGTTTATTTAACTCCTAGACAATATCCATGCTTCCATGAACAGAAAGACTTAGACACACTGGTTCCTGCAAATGCTAGTTTTGTTCTCTCTTGCTTAATTTTCCTGATGAATCATAACCGTGTGTATACATATATATGCACGTGGAATGAGTAAGATTTCCTGCTTGTTTGTATCATCCTCTTGTTTTTGCTGTTGCTAATTTTAAATCCTATGCCTTAACTAAAAAGCATGAGAATTAAAAGGCATTATATTTTTCCATATTTAATTCCTCTATGTTTTTGTCAATAAATTTTATTGGCAAAGAAATTACCTCTTTTTAAGGGACACTGTTGAGGAGGCTTTGATATGGATTGTGGCTAATTTTTTGTATCTGGGTTTTGGCAGAGAGAGCTCTTTGAATTCATCATTTTATGTCCCTCCTTTGTTTTTATAGCCTCTGATCCATATCTAGCTGTAAAGCTGTTTAGAAGGTAATTGTCTTGATTTTCAAAGATGCTGCCCAGATCCTGGAAAAATAACTTTAAATTACAAGAAGTTAAAAAAGGGAAGTTAAATAAAGGACAAATGAATTAAATAAACACAAAAAATCCCTCAAAACTTTCTCCAATTAGTCTTTAGACTTCCTAGGCAGCTGTAATGTTATTGGCCATTTGTCTTTTTCATTTTGTTGTAGTGATACACCTAGAGGACTAGTTCCATTTCACTTGGGCTAGTACAGAAGCTTCATTCTGGAGGATCATTTTCTTTTGACTGCCATCTACTTCCCATGATTTTTCCAGCCTATGCCTAGTCCTAATACCAAAGCAGAATGTGCTACCTTGCTCAGGGTCAGCTTGTATTATAGATATTGTAATGACACAATCTTCTTTAATCCATAAAAAGACTAAGCCAGTGTCAGAAAGACATAACCTATAATATAAGAAAAATGCATTCGTTCCCAAAGCTATCGAAAGGCACAGATAGGTCTATAGGTGATTCATAGAACCCTTAAAGGTTGACAGAAAAAGTGATAGCAACCTCAGCTCTATTCTTCCTGGCCCTGATCTCAAATGGATTTACCTGATTCCAGCTAGTTGAATGTGAACAACAAAGCCATGAGTGAGGCAAAGAGCAAAAAAATCTTATTAGTTGTTCTAACTGTTCTAAACAAGGAAATGCAATTTCCTGATTGCCGAGAAGGAGGCTGTGTAAATCTTGGAGACCTATTACATATCCCTGCTAATGAAATATGTTTTAGTAATCTAACTCTGCTCTTATCCTGATTTTGGCCACAATGCAATGTTTCTCTTTCAGAAAGCTGTGTTTGTTGAGGATGTCAAGCAGCTTTCAGAAAGTTAAACTTTGCTAGGCAGTGCATGTTTTCTCTGTTGCAAACATTTGTGATGAAAGGTTGTTTTGAGAGTGCTATCTTAATGGAGGGTGAAGATTTGGAGACAGTGAAAAAGCTACTTTCAATTGACCAGTGAGTTAGAGACAAAACTGATAAGGATTCAAAAGGAAAGAAATCAGTATTTAGGGACTGAATCACAGTAGCAGTGGAATGTGATGGGCATGCTTGCCTGACAGGGCTTGGGAGCAGGTTTTCCTTCCTTTTTCAGTTATATTATATATATTATATATTACATATTTTATGTATTATTTATTATAATTGGAAACTACATTTCTATACTCATTTTTTTCTCAAAATTGTTTAAATCATTGACTATTATTTTGTGAAGATTAAAAATGACTATAAACACAAGGCTCCTTCACAGTAGTTACTGAACCAATGTTAGTTAACGTTACCAAGCATAGTGTTCCGCCTGTGTTTTAAGGTACTGATGGTGCTATGAGTTTGGTTCCTACGGTTTATTTTGTTTATAGCTGCATAATCAACTAGAACTGATATAGAGGAATGAAACTCCTGACCTACTATGTCTGGTGCGAGCTCATGTTCTGTAAACTTGAAGAATGAATTTTAGGAACAATGGTGGTTAAGAGCAGAATATATTTAGTGAGAGAAAGGAAGCTTCTGTCTGAAGAGTGACAGTAGGGGTCCCGAGTGGGTTGCGGAGGACTCTGTCTTTTCCAGGGACTTTTATAGAGCAAAAGCATGGCTTCAAGGTGGGGGAAGACTGGGAGCTCACAAGGCCTTGATGGGCATAAGGTGTAACTATAGTTAGCCAATAAGATCAATAGTTCAGATAAAATGGATCACATTAGGGACAGATAGGGAAGGGAGTCATGTGGAAAGCCCACATTCTTACTGAGCAGTGACTCTTTCCTAGGGGGGTGGGAACTGTTTAGGGAATGGATCCTCAGGATATGGGTGCATTCGTTTGGCTCTTTGTCTTGAGGCCGGGCCCACAGCAGGAGGCATCAGCTTCTCCTGCAGCTGCCAGGTGTCTGCACTGGCTCCACTGAGGACCCAGCCCTGTCTCACTGCTATAGTTCTAACTCACTCAGCTGCCTGCAACAGAACCAAGAATAATAAGCTACTTGAAATGAAAAGGTGATTATTTTCCTTACAGTTATAGTAGAAAGTATGTGAGAGAGTCTTCTGTAAAACTAAGAGAATATAGTTGCTGGCCCTGATAGGACATACCTAAACACTTACACAGATGAAGTGGCAGAAATATGCAACCTGTGAATAGTGCATACCAGCTTGGTAGCATTTCGGATATTTGATCGAGGCTTTTTATTCCCCAAAACTGCTTGTCTATTTTACACAGCTCACAACATATATCAAATCCATACGTAAAAAGGAAAATAACATTTTGAAGTGCCACAATGTTCCATATTGTAAACTCTTTGGCCTCATTCCGTTTATCCAGTTCTTCAGCGTCGGACGCTGAGTTTATTTCTGGTAGGTTCCCACCAAAATCTTTCCCTCTTCCATCCTCAGTGATTAATGAGACAGAGGAAGATTTAATAAGCTTAATTTTAGAATGACGTTTGAAGAGCAGTGACAGTCCCAGCAATATTAATATAAGCTTGTTGTGGCTTCCAGTCAATTCTACAAATGATATTAAATGTCCTCAGAATAAAAAAGCACTGGAGCTGACATTAAATTTGACATACAGTATGCAAATAAATACTTTTCCTTCATTTATCTTTGAAAAATAAAACCTTGATATGATATCATTATGTACATAGTAGAAGTACAAATTGGGAGAAATTTGAAAATAACTGACCCAAATGAAGGATTGTATCTCTGCAATTTTATAAGCAGCTCCACAAATGGTATTGTTTTTAATAGAAACTATACTTTATTATAAATTCAATAGGTAATTTGGAGGAAAATTCTTGTCCTCTTGCTGATTTCAAACATTATTAATGCTGTTCTATTTTTGTATGCAGATATAATTATATTGTTTCCTGAGTAAATTTTTTTTGCTTCATTTGTGTTAGATATTTGGAATATAAAATGTCCTAAGAGAATTATAAATGATGTCAAGTTAGAGGATATGACTTAAGTGAAAATATGTAATGTTTCCACCTACTCTTGAGCTTTTCTACTTTCTTTGATTTGCAGATTGCATTATTTCTGATCTTTATTTCCTTAATGACTTGTTGCTAATTCTGACAACCTAATTTCTTTTCATGGTTCTAAATGAAGAGAATCCTTCTTCATTCTTTTATATTTCTAAAGTCTTTTGGCATTTGATTTTCTTTATAGTTTTATTTCCAAATTCTTTTCATTCAAATTTTTAAAAAATCTGTTTTACTATTATGGTTCTTTCTCTTTTCTCTCCATCGTCTCTCTATTTGCTTTGCTTGTTTCACTTCTGTATTTCTTCTGTGTCCTACTTTTTTGACCTTACATTACACACTTTCATAGTGTAATTTCTGGGTCCTCTCCTTTGTAACATCCTAGATTTCCATGGTAAGGGTTAATTGCCTAAGTACAAGATGTATGTAGAAATGATTGGAATTATTTCCACTGCTGTTTTATGTATGAAACTTTAGGTATGAAAAATATTGGAAAGAACTTACACATACATCAACAGATGAGTTGATAATGAAAATGTGGTGCTTTTACACAATGGAATACAATTCTTCCACAAAGAAGCATAAACTTAGGTGATTTGTAGGAAAATGAATACACCGTGAGATTATAACGTTAAATGAAATAAGCCATACACACAAACTTAAATATCACATGATTTCTCTTAGATGAGAAACCCAAAGTATGAATTATATAGCAAAATAAAAAATACCAGGAAATAGATAGATCTTTTGCAAAAGGAAAGGGACCTGAGAGATGGAGAAAGGGTGTTAGAGATTGTAGCTAGATGTCCCCCCAAGGTCTCAGGCAGTCACAGGTAAGACTCTACAGAGGTGGTTGGATCTAGGTATGCAATTCTAAGATTGAGGATGTGAAGTTAGAATTAAGGCCATGAGTGCTTCCTTCCCTAAAGGTATGATAAGATATAAGGGACAGAAAGAATCTTGTCACTTGTCAGTTGCTGCTTCTTGGCTACTTTTCTGCTTTGGTGCATTCTGTCCATCAAGAACTGTTTCTCCTCTGCGAAGCTCCTCTGCCATGCCACCCTGCCAATTGACAGGAGCATCTACAAACTGTAAGCTAAATAAATCTTTTCTTCCTTAACTTTAGGGGTTGGGTATTTTGTCTCAACAACAAGAAAAGTGACTAAGGCAGAGGTGGAGGGACGGGAAAGAAAAGGTCCTTACAAAGAATGAAGATGCATGATGAATGTAATTAACATTATTCTGCAAATGTGTAGCAATAAAATAAAATTTTTTAACATTTGGAGTTGAGAGGAAAGATTAAAATCATTTGCAATGCTTAAAAAACTGTATATTTCAAATTTAAACCAATCCACTATATTCCACACTAGTCTCAGGGCATTCTCCAATCTAGGCTGATTGCTGAGAGTTACAGTTTGGTGGTAGAACTGCTACACTTGATGCTTCCACAGGAGAAGATCAGAATGGTGATGGGCCTGGAAACTATTTGATGCAGGGAACAATCAACCAAGCGAGTGATATTTATCTCAAGAAAAGCCTTCCAAGGATGTTCTTGATAACCAATGTCAACATTTCCTTACATGACAGGTACACAGAAAAGTTGAAAAATTTACCTTGCATTGGTCCAAGTGATAGTACTAATGTCAATGGGTAGAATTTTTGAAAGGGAATATTTAGCACATAACTTAGCTTCTGTAACCACTCCAAAGCACACTGCCTTGTGGAAAAAAGTTATGTTGCTTGTCACTGAAGTCAGAGGAGAAAACATCTGTAGATGATAACAAACGTTGATAAATCAAATGTTCCTTCCAGCTATACAAAAGTTCTCTCCATTTCCCTTGATTCTTTCAATTGTGTTGTCATTTTCCTAGTTAACTAATTTAAAACAAAGTAAATAATAAAATACTGTACTGTCCCACAGGCTCCAGTAGCTTCTTGGACTCACACTTTTCCTGCTTGCTATGGTCTCAATATAGTTTTGAGTTGATGCCACAAAATTTCGTATTCCAGAAGCTTGGTCCTCAGTGTGGTGATGGCAGTTTAAAAGGTGGCATCTAGTGAAAGGGCTTTAAGTCAACTGGGGGACTATCAGCTCACGTCCCTCTCTGGTATTCAGTCTTGGGATGTAATCACTCACTCCCAGTGTGCCCTGCAGTGATGCCTCACCATCCGTCCCTCACCAGAGGCTGAGCCAGAGAAGCCACACAATCTTGAACTTTTAGCCTCTACGTCTGTGAGATAAATAACCTTTTTTATATGATAAAGTTAACAAACTTCAAAAATTTAATTGTAGACATCTGGGAGGATGCTAAAGTGGTAAGCATCGAAGAAACAGCCTCTCCCAGATTTGGTGTCCAGGCACTGGGATATAGCAACATGAGGAATACAAAAAGGAGGTAAGTGGGTCCTCTGGATCCAGGAAGGATCTGAAATGAGGCATGAAGCCCATGAACAGAGGTAATCCAGGAACCCAAAAAAGTACTAAAACCTCCATGGGCCCAAGGAGAAGAAGCCATGCCCTCTAGTGAGCCCCAGCCAAAACAAGTACAGGAGATCTAGACAGAAAAGAAATCATAAGTCACATGCCTGAAATTTCTAAAACGATAGCAACTGAAGTGGAGAAACAACTTAGTACTTCCATGATTTGATTAATTTTGCATGTTTATATCTCACCTGGAACAAGTCCAGGAGATGTAGACATAGGATAAATTAGAAGCCACACACTGGAAATTTCTGAAATAATAGCAACTAAAGTAGAGAAACAACTAATGTTGTCTGATTAACTTTGTGTGCCTGTATCCAGTAGTCTGAGCAACTATTGGAGGATAGCAATGTGCAGTACAGTAACTATTGCTGATTTCCTACTGTCTTGCATTTGGAATCCAAGGTTGTTCTCAATGTATTATTACTTTGGTTCGTTTTATTGCTTTGCTTTGCTTTACTCTCTTTAAAATTAAAAAAAAAATTATAGTAACAAAAACCTGATAAATATAATACGTCTAGTCTCAAGACTCCTGATTATGCTTCCAGTAGCCCACATTTCAAAACCACTACCCTGTCTCTTCTTCTTTCTTTGGTAATAAAGTAACAGTCATCTTTCAGTTTTTTTATTACTATTTATTTTTTACACTAGAGAGACAATATGATATTTACAATTGTGAATCTGATTTATTTCACTTATGAGGAGTCTCAAGTTGCTTCCATTTACCTATAAAAGCCTCAAGATCATCCTTCTTACAGCTGAGTAATATTCCATTGTGTAAAATACCACATTTTTTCATCTATCAAACAAAATACTTTGTGCTTTCATTGTTTGTCAGTTCATTTTTTATGTTTTGATTTTGTAACCTGAACAACTACTTCTAAGATAACACTATGTAATATATCAACTAGTGATGATTTCTTAAAGTTATTTATTTTTTGAAATTCTATATCATTTCCACCCTTTTTTCTGCTTGCTTCTTTTTTTAAAATAAAAAAGTAACAGTCACAATAGCAACAATAATAACAAAGAATCTCTGTAATATACGTGGCAGCTACCCTCATGCAAAAATATTCTAAAATGTCTCTTATTTTCCCATGAGGAAAACTGAGTCAGGAAATGTAGCACAAGCAGTAACTCAGTCATCTTAATCCCTAACTCAAAATCTGATTAAGCTCAATTTTTATGGAGGCAAAAACCATGCCATATCTGTATAAGGTAGGAATGGTATTTCGTCTTTTGCTCTAAAGTAATTATAGTTGATTCTTACTATTCTGGGTTTTGTATTTGTGTGTCCTTCTACTCACTAAAATTTATTTGTAGCCCCCAAATTAGTCATCTTGCTGCTTTTGAAGTTAGTCATGGACAAGTGCAAAGTGGTAGAAAATTTGAGTTGCCTAAGACAAACATTCCCAAGTGGAGGCCAAACAAGGTGACATTATCTTATTGTAGCTTTTCTACTGTACACAGATATCTTCCTTATGATCAATCCTGTGACACATTCATCACAGTTGATGGATGACTTCACTGTATCAAACGGTCCTTACACAGTGCTGACCTACTGTGTTCCTAAACTGAAGAAGGCTGTAACGTGTTCCCCACAGAAAACACCTATGCTAGGTAAGTCGGGAGCAGAATGGCGGGATGAATCACACGCTGCTTCAGGTGAGACATATATAAGCTTATGCACTGATGGTTTGACAATAGTGTTGTGACCAGAGTTTAGAAGGAACCTAGCCTTGCATTTCCCCTAGGAATAATAGTTCAATACTCACTTATACAGTGTTTGAAGTAACTATAGAATGTAACTACTAGAAATAAAAAAAAAAAAGATTGTAAACTCACTGAATACCTGCCTAAAATTTACCATACATAGGAATGAGACATTCAGTCCTTATTTCTTTAGTGAAAAATACAATTTGGAGCAAAGTAACAGAAAAATTTAGGCACAACTATTTTCCCTTCCAAAAGTAATGCTAAGACATATTTTAGCAAATGAGTGGTAGAACAAGCTATGGGTAACCTGTCAAAGATTAATAACTGTACTGGAATTAGCAAAAGAAAAAAGAAAGGGAGAAGGAGGAAGAGAAGGGAGAGGATAAAAAGGAAGAATATATAGCCCAAAATGGTAAATCCATTAAATCAATGGGAAAAAAATCTAAATTGTCAAACTATTATGCCTGGTGAAAGGACTGAAAACAGCTGTACTGTTTAGAGCTGTGTTTTCACTGCATTTCAGCATCATGAAATATCAGACTACAGTTACAGCAACTGTATCAGGAGAAGGCAAACTGTTTCAATCAGTGTGTTTACAAACAGCTCTCCGACTGTTTTTCCTTACCTCTAAGTGCTGTGGTCCAGGCTTTCACTTCCCTCTCTAACGCATGCCATCAGTGCCATCAGTCTTCTTGAGAAATGGAAATTGAAAGCAGCAGGAGCCAGGGCTGACATGGGTGTGTCTGCAGGATCAGAAGCGCAGGATCCCAAACTGTATTTGGACTCCATAGGGAGAGAAAGAGGCATGGGAGAGAGGGCCTAGGAGGTAACCGAGCGAGAACAAAGAGGAAAGTGGGGAGAGCTCAACTCGGGAAACTTCTGGGACAACAACAGCTCTTTGGCATATGAATTTCATTTTTTTGTGTGCATTATTTTCTAAGAATTTCCACCAACAAGGGGCAAGAATCTGCAGGCTATTGGATTAGTAGAAAAGTCAGGCAGAGGCTTTAGAAGAAAATGAAGTGATTTTATTCTTGGAAGTGTTTTGTTAGGGAGAGAAACGGGCTGGTTTTGTGCTTGGTGTGTGGTGATTGCTCATGGAGCAGTCCTGGCTTCAGCTACTTGTTCTCTCTCCCTCCCCTCCTCCCCACTGACCCTCCCTTTGAAGCTAACTTTTATTCTATTATATGATTTTGACAATGAAATCACTGGAGTGTAAAAGTGCCTTCTATAAGGGTGGTCTCTTTTCATAGCTGCAGCACTGTACCCTTGAACTTAAATGATTCCTATGACCCTAAATGATTTCTATTAACTTATATTTGTGATGTCTGTGCTTTCTGAAATAAAGGGCCATTATGATTGTTCAGGTGTGTGAGGCTCTTAAGGAAAGAAGGATTGCATAATAACTTTTTCATTAATAATTAGTTTTCATACAATAGATTGAATGTAGAATAGGCATTTTATGTTCACTGGGCTTGGATTCTATCGTAATAAGAAAAATTAATAAGGAAAAATGGCCTTAGAAATTTTCACTTACAGAAGATACAAAAAGGATGAAATATATTTTCTCAGTTTTAAGCTGTTACAAATTTGTTCAATTCATAGGCAATCTTTGCCCTGCATCAGCAGCCATGCAGAAGATGCAAAGCATAGTAAGAAATAGAAATATCTGCAATCAAAGAAGAGCTAGTTAGGAATTTCAAACAGTCCTGGAACATCTGTAGTAAGGGACAGAATCTTTAACGTTTTCACTTTTGGTTGGCACACACTGTCTCTAGATTTCTCCCTGAAGTTTACTTTCTTCCTTGAGCTGTTGTTTGCCTGAGCTTAGATAAGAGCTACTCACTGGGCTGCAGTGATGTATGTGCTGATCTTTAAACCTTACTCCACCCAGCTTGGAGACTTCCCTGTTTGGCAGTTTGACTCTGAAATATTTATAAGCTTTTCATGGCTAGTTCACAACTGGTTGAGATTGCAGATGAGAATACCAGATGTAATGAAAAGTCTTTTGTTGAACAGGCCAAAGAATGGGCTAGGGCATTGATCATGCTTGATTTTGAAATGATACTTAATTAGTGTGGACCTTTATGGCCATGAGTGTTGGGAACTAAGCATTGTGAGCTCCATTATGTCCTGAAACATGAGTGAAAGATACCTGCTTTAAAAGATTCTTTTATCTTTGAATTTTTCATGAGCAAACTAATTTTTGTAAAGCATAATCAATATGTAAAGTTGAAGGTCTGTTTCTCAAATCTATCCTTTAGGAAACAAAGCTGTTATATCTTATTTCATTGAAGTAATCAGCAGCATATCAGTTAACTGCAACCAATGACATCACATTGTATGTCAAGAACTTTTTGTCATTTTCTTTTCCAGAATCACTAGCTGAACTCATTATTCCTCATAATGGAATTATTTTCCTCAGTGACTAATTCACTGGGTTTTCTGTCAATCTGGACTTTTGTCTTTATGACCAAAAGCTGTTTTCCATATGAATCCGTTTGAGTGGTCACTTTTTCCAAAATTGTTGCCTTTTGCTTACAAAGAGCTATTTCATGGTTTCCTAAATAGATCTTCCATTAGAAGACACCATACATTCACCTCATTCACTGTAGAAATAGCATAATCCTTTTAGTAGTTGAATAATTTCTTGCTGTGAATCCAAATAACATTGTAAGTTAGTTCTCTAGAATGCAGAAATCCACTGGATGAATTAGATGAGAGTCTATTTGATGATGAAGAACCTGTTACATAACTGATGATGTTGTTGCTGATTATTTGCATGATAATCTGAATCATGATAATAAAATTCATGATGGTGATGATGATGATGATGGTATTAATAATCTGCCTCTCACTGACATACTCCGCGTGCTACACTCATGGCTACATTTTAAGCCTATTGTTCAGTTTAATCCATGCAGTAGCCATGCCAGTTAGTTTTGATCTCTATTTTCTATGCAAAAAGTTCAGTTAGGCTATGTAAAGTGCCAGTGTCACAAATCTTTAGTGTCAGAGTCAGGTTTCTGCCTCAGATGAGATCAACTTTGTTATGGATTAAAAACTGGTGTTCAAATTAAAGCCAGCTGAATTAAATCAGCATGGTGCTGAGCATAGATGTTCCACCTGAGGAGAGTTGCCAGCATAAATAGAGACATGGAGAAGATGAGTGGGGCATTGCTGTTTGAGCCACTGGTTCTCCCGGAGGAGCTCATCATGACTAACTCCCCCAGTGTGAGTTTGACCATTGTCGTCAGAGGAACTCGGGACCTTGTTGGTGAGAGAGGCTGAGGTTCACTTTGGAGGGGCTCTGATCCTTACCTCGAGCATCGCTTCTGGGCTCTAGAGGGGAAGACGTGTGCTGTTTAATCTCCAAGAGAAACTTGTCATGCTGGCTTTCTGACATATACTCGACTGTTCTTATTGTCAAAGCATCTCAGGACCTCTGTGTCGCTGAGGATGACTGTGTTACTTTTTGCGGCAGCTCTGGCCTTTGTTTTGAGTGTGACTTCTCAGCTCCAGTGTAGAACCCTCCATCTACCAGCACAGTTTCTTCACCCCGCTGGCATAGACTTTCTAGCTTCCACTGCTGACCTTTGGGCCTTCCTTGCATGTATTCGTAAAACAGACTGGCGTGAGTCCTTCTTGTGGGCTCTAGACTTCCAGGTGGACTTGTGGGAAGCATTGTCATGAGCTC
The DNA here is from genome assembly GCA_004027455.1 of Hydrochoerus hydrochaeris. Taxonomy (NCBI): domain Eukaryota; kingdom Metazoa; phylum Chordata; class Mammalia; order Rodentia; family Hydrochaeridae; genus Hydrochoerus; species Hydrochoerus hydrochaeris. Next base: position 66,052 of record PVLA01004314.1, on the reverse strand, counting down.
TAGGTTTTCATCTAGACTCATGTAGGACATGGCTGTGGCTGAATATTCTGTGCCTTTAGTATTGTGGACAGATTTCCCTCACTTTCTTGTGTTAATTCTGGGTGACCATCATAAAATAATATTATAAATTCTATGTCCTGATTCTTATTGTTTTCGGCACAACCCCTGACCTCAACAACCTTCAAAGCCTATTTCAAACCTTTTCATGTTAAAAAATGTAGAGCATCGCAAAGTCAAATGCCATTTAGTTCACCCAGAGGCATTCGTAGGACAGCGGATGGGAACCAAAGCGAAGCTGCAGGCCCTGGAGTCAAACAGACCTCCATCTCTCTGCTGCAACACACAAAAGAGCCTCCTGTGGGTTTTGGTGAATTTTAATTTGGTTATTTTGGTTCCAGGACAGTGCCTGAGGCTTTGCATTCACTCAGTTATTCATTCATTCATTCACTCAGTCATTCATTCCTACCAGTCCATGCTTGTAGCACATGTTTGCATTCCTCATGTGCAGGTGATTCACGTGTACTTCTGACATCTTCTTAATTCCCTTTCCATCTTCTTTCCCTCCTTTCCACCCACCCTGTCTACATCTCTTGACCCTCTTCCTGTTAAAGAAAGATCCATCTCTATACTGTCTTTTATCTTTTGTTTTGCTTTTTTGTTATAATAATTTGCATTTGTCATATAAAAACAACTTTAATAAGTAAAAACATTTGTGTGTCTGATTTGTGCTACTTAATTTCACCCATTTTTAAGAAGCTCCCAAATGTGACCAGTCTGCTGGGCTAAAGAACACAGCTTGAAAGCAAATAAATCTTAAGTGCATTGTCCTTAGCAAATAGAAGTGTCAGGTTCCTATACTGGATAGGGCTCATGCTCATGTTCAGTGAGAGCTGGATTTACACTACAGAAATACACTGTGGGACGGACACGGTAACTTTTGTGCATTTTTAATGATGAAAATCATTTGGCTCTCTGATTATTATTTCCTCGGATTCAGCCAACTAACTCATTATGAGTGAGTGAGTTTGGGATTGAAATCAAATCCTCAGGCTCTAGGTGAAATATTTTAACGATGGCCTTTTACTCACAAAGTTATGGTGTGTGTTGTTGCTGTTTTGTTTTGGTTTTTGTTTTTGTAATTGATTTAAACCAGATCTGTCTTTCTCTATGCTAAAGGTAAAATGTGAGTGTGAAATACTGATTAACTGAGTATCCTGTTACTTTGGCTTAGGTAGAAGGTAGAACAGGGATTTCTAAGGCAAAATTGTTCTTTTAAGTCTGTTTGGAGTCTTTAGATACTTAAGCCACACCAATGAGACACATATTCCTTTTTCTGTGTAGAATTAAATGCAGAATTACTCTGCACCGTTCTAAGGCCTCTCATATATTTTTGGAAGCCTTCTTAGCATAGATGAACAAAAAGCCAATGTTTCCTGTTTGTGTAAGTATTCTGGGCAGCAGTCATAAAATTAGAAACCTCTCTATAAGCTCCCTTTGTCTCGTGCTGTAAAATAGTGCTCCATTTGTCCTGCTGCATAGCTGAGCTTCATTCCGTGTCTCTTGCTTCAGAAATTCTTTTTAATGCAGACAGAGAGCAATCAGATTGCATAATAATAAAAAATACTGCCAACCACTTCGTGGTTTCCAATTTTAAAAAAATGAATCAATGATGTGAATAAGACAATTATTAAGTTTTCTTCCAACTGTGAAGTGTAAGGTTTCATTCTCCTCATCCCCTTCCCACCCAGGACTTTCCTGTGTGGTGTGATTTATCAGTGCTATCTTTGGGAAGCAGGAAAGTGGTACACCAAGGGGTTGTTGAAAAGTGCTGTTTTTGATTTGCTAAAGTCTATAGGAATATAGCCTCAAGGAAATCTATTAAAGAAAAACACTGCAGCTATTCCATTTCTCACTTCTGCTGGGATTGTAGAATAATAAGGCCCATAAGGGACATCAATTTGGATGTGTGAGTTTTGATACGAGTTTTTTTAGCCAGTGGCTGAGTTTTCTCCTTTGCTTCCCTTTATAGGGGAGCACAGTCTGTGCATAGTCATCCCTTTCGTTCCCATTTTCATTCTCACCCTTGTGAAGTTGTTCATCATAAATTATGCATAGGTATCAAGCTGCCCACCTGGACCCCCTGCAAAATCATAGCAAATCCAGTGCATTTCCTTGTCGGGTTCCCAGAAGGCACAATAAATGTCTCAGCAGCCCTGGAATAGCAAGTAACCAGCAGTAGAAGGGCAAAGTCAGGACTATACCTGCCATTGTTCAAGTGGTACGACTGGAAGGTCTGTTTTGGCTTGTGAAAGAAAATACACACACAGGAGATTAAATAACAATCAAGTGTAGTATGTAGCTAACAGCTTCACTGTTCTATTGGAAATAATAGATTGTATTCAACTTCAACAAAATAGAATTCAAGATTCAAGGCTGAAGAGATTAATGACCTGCTATGTAGTGTATGTTCTTAGGAAATCATTGTGCAGGTGATAGAAGTTATTGTATTGCTGCTTCTCTTTTGAAATGATTATATTCTCAAAAAAAAAAAGAGTCCACAGTCATTTAAAATTAGTTATGCTATTTCCATATCTTGAATGAAAACTCTATCTGAATTAAGTAAATGCTCAGGTCTCAGGACATTACAAATAAAAATCAAAAAGTAGATATTAGTGCAAATCAAAAGTATGTGTTCTCACTATTTCTAATGTTGGTCATGTAATTTTCACCCTGGTGAGAAAATGGGATAATGATTTCTAATGCATTCTTATTGTTGTAGGATGATAAGATCATAAGATAAATAATAAAAATCATGAGTTATCTCAGTAGATGTCTTTGAACAAATTCTTGACCTACTCTAAATTATTTTAGAAGAGCTTTTGTATTTACTTTCACCAGCACCATTCCACCAAAAAATAGCTACCTGAAGACATGACATTAATTCTGTGAAAACCATGAATATAGGTTAGTTCAGGCATTCAAATATTAACATAAACTGTTTTGCATTGTTAAATACCAAACAAACCAAAAATGAACCTTACCTGCAACATTGCGAAAACAGGGCCAGGGATTTATTTCAGGGGTGCAGTGCCTTTCTGGAAAGCACAAGGTCTTGAGTTCGATTTCTGATTTTTTTAAAAAAGCAAAAAACAAAAAAAAAAGAAACATTTACACTCATGACTATTATTTTAGTGTCAAAAATTTGACACTAAAATAGTGAAATTTGACCTATTTTATATCTTTTCTGCCAACTAATATAATTTAAATAGTTGCATTTATTAGAATGAATTTATACTGACATTTTCCCACTTAGTGTCATATAATTAACATTATTTCTTGGTGGCTTATAGAATTCAAAATTTCTACTTAAGTTTTGCTCAGCATTTGATGTGCTTAATAATGCTTTATTTACCTAGTCTTTTATGATTGAGTTACTGATTTGGCTTTAGTATAGTAATTATTGAAGAAGCTACAGGGAGCACATTCTTCTCATATTACTTAAAATGATTGAGTTACAACTTTATGAGCACACTTTTAAAAATAATATTTACCATTTTAAAACAATTTAAGCAGCTCAAGAAAGTACATGAAAATTATAAGAAATAAGTAAATCAGTAAAACTTAGGTAAACTATACATGGACACTCATAAGCAAGTACTAATTATGAGATCTCAAGGTTAGAGATCATTTTTGTGTATATGAATAACACAAATAGAAAGATAGGTAAGTATGTAATTTTTAATTTTTATAATACAATTTGCTTATATTCTAATAATTGCAGCTAATTCATAATAAACTTACTGTATTGAATTATTATTATTTTAAATATTAAAAACTAGGGGAAACGAAGGGATTATTAGATTTCAAGTGAGCACTTAACAAATCATTTTGCTTTTTTTTTCTCTTCTATTTTTTTCTTTATTCCATTCTTCTTTATGGTACTGGGGATTGAATTTAGAGTTTTCCCACTGACCTACATCACCAGTGCTTTATAAATTTTTAATTCTGACACATTGTAAGTTCCTAAATTTCCCAGCATGAGCTCAAATTTCAGATCCTCTTGCATCAGCCTCCTAAAGTACTGTTTGCAGGTGTGTGCCACCTCATTTGGCCACAGTTTATGTTTCTAAAACATGTAAAGAGAAAGTATAAAACACTGCCAATCTTCATTTTTTTTACACTTTATATTTAGAGAATTTTGAATGAGTTCTTGCTATGCAACTATAAATATTAGAAGGCAAAACTATCTTCCTATTTCTATTTTTCATCTTTGCATTATTTTAGTTGTATTATAATTTGTACATAATCAGTGTTTATAATTGGTTATGTTACAAACAATTCATCTAGTACTTATTTCTATTATTCTATGTTTGAAATACATCTCACTACTCTTTCATATTATTTATTTTTATTCCTAAATCATTGATTGGATTGTTTTTAAACAGCCATTTCCACAAGGGTACAAGGTGACATGTGTTGGAGTTATACATATTTGAGGTTTTTGTCTGTTGCTGTTCTCCTTGAACAACGTGCAGAGGGGTCTGACAGTCTTGGTCAGTGAGTCAATTTTCATTTTCTGTCACTGATGATTATTATGCAGAAATATGAAGTACTCCTATTGGTTGCTTATATTTCATTTTATATGCCTAGAATTATGCCATAGTTTACATGTACACATATAAAACTAGATATATTCCAGATTATTTATTATCTACTTTCAATAGGAAAATATTGAAAAGTGCCTTAAATGGTCACTGAAGAAGCAGTTTATACACATGCCTATGTGACAGAATGTTATGTAGTGAGAAAAAGCTAGAACCAGCTCCTTGTGTACTAATGTAAAAAGATTTCTGATAATGATCGTTAGGTAAAAATTTAAGAGTGGCATATGGGCTACATATTCCAATGCCACTAACAATTTTTGCCTTAACAATGAGCCGTAAAAGTGTGAGTTGTTCCATACAGCATAGAGGTGCAGGGGGCTATGCCATTAGGGTTATGTGAGTTATCTTGACCATGTTTGCACAACAGTGGAATCATCTAACCTTGGCATTTTTCAGAAAGTACTTCCATCATTTAGTGACACAGGACTACATTTCCTTTTTGTAGGAAAGGCCAAAAGTAGCATATGTGTTTTATTTGTACATGTTTGGAAAAAAAACCTGAATGAATTTGTAATAAATTAAGGAAAGACATTTCATGTGATGGACATAAGTGGTGAGCAAATGAATGCAGGGATGATGATCAGACATTTTACTGGGAGCCATTTTATATTTTAATTTTTGAGTATGTAAGAACAAAACAATAAAAAAATGAAATTTAAAAGCAACATAACTGCATTGATTTCATAAAGACTGGAATGTGATGCTCTGTTTTAAAGCAGGTCATAAGTGGTGGGTCTTTTTTTAATTTAAAGAGAAAAACAGGAAAAGTGTAGAAATAATGCAGAATTTCCAAAAAAAAAAAAAAGATAAACAGTAAGAAATCACTAGTTGATAAACTGCGTATTGTCCTCTTAGAAATAGTTGTTCAGGTTACAAAATTAAAGCATACAAAGTAGATATTCAAACAGTGAGACTGTAAACAGCTACGCATGCATGAGTCTCTACATGTATTTCTATCTTTTCTGTATTAGAGGGAAAAATAAAACCTAACAAGACAAAACAAATTCCTATAAAAAGTGAAACTAAAAAGTCATTTAAAACCACAGTACATGGTGATTTACAGTGGTTACTGTGTTGTCTCTTGTTATCTTCAATAGAATTGTCCATATCATCAGGCATATTTGAATGTAGCAGTATAATTGAATATAGCAGTAAATAACAATGTTAGTAAAAATAAAACATTTTAGACAGTGTAAAACTTCAAAGGCAGGTAATAATTAAACCAGAGTGGGTATCCTAGTGACTCTTGTCATCTTCAGTACAGTTACTTATACTCTCAGACTTGATACTATCAATCATAACAGCTTTGAATAAAATCTGTCAATACAAAACAGCAATCTAACAAACCAGATTCAATTAAGATCAGTCATGGTAAAACAGTGTAGGTTATACAAAGCTTCAGATTAAGTTAATAGGAAATTAAGGATAATTACCATACTCTATCTTGCTATTTTCAGGATAGCTGTCTGTGCCCTCAAATCTAATACAAGTAGACAAACTGGAACAGAATATAATCCATCTAAACAGAGTGGTGTGAGTAATGTGGGTTTTAGATCCTGATACACTATTAACAATATCCTCTGCCTTCTTTTTTTTAAAAGCTATTCCTCCCCTTTCACTCCCACAGGGTGCTGCACATTTTGGGTCCCACCAACTCCCTCAGTTTTTAGATTGGGGGGGGGCAACCTGTTATTTACCTAAGTGGTTCTGAACCTTCTCACTCCTGAACTTGATCTCAAGTTGTATTCCTTTTCCTACAAAAGCTTCCAGGTTTTCCTTTGTTATAGCTGAGTAGTTCTCTATTGCACATAAGTATCCTGTCTTTCCAACCAATCTGCAGGTGGTTGTCAAGTTGCTCCTATTTCTCGCTGGCTCCCTGTCACCTAGAGCATTGTTTTCTCATATTTGATTTTTGGTCCATAAACCCTCTCTCATGTTGATTATAGTTCCTGTACAGAGCATCTCGATGGATGCTACTTCCTGATCTACTCTACCTTTTTTTTTTGAAGTGTATCAAGGCCTTCTATGTTAGAGATTATAGCCAACCTTCTCTGCCTCATTTTTGCTATGCTATTTTTCTGCCATTGTTTGTCTATTTTTCTCCTTCATTCTACTGCCTGCCTCATTCATTGAGGCCTTTCTGCCACTGTTCCTGAAATCCTGTTTTTTTTTTTTCTCTCTCTCTCTAGAATGTCTTTCAGTATTCTCTGTAGGGTTGGATTGGTGGTCACAAACTCCCCCAGTTCCTCTTTGTCATGGAAGCATCTTGTTTCTCTATTAATTTCTAGTGACAGTTTTGCAGGATACATCAGTCTGGGCTGGAGGTTATTTTCTTTCAGGGCTTGGAATATTTTGCTCCAAGCCCTTCTTGATTTGATGGTCCGTGTCGAGAAGTCTGCCATGATCTTGATGAGTTTTCCTTTATAGGTGATCAGTTTCTTTTCTCTAATAGCTTCTAATATTCTGTTTTTATATTGAATTTCTGGTATCTTGATTATTATATGTCTGGGTGTAGATCTGTTTTGGTTGTAGGTGGCTGGAGTTCTGTATGCCTCATATATACAAATATCATTTTCTTTTCCTATGCTTGGGAAGTTTTCCTTAATTATTTCCATGAATAGCATTTATAATTCCCCTGTTTTTATTCCTGATTTTTCACTCACATTTCTTATTCTTAAATTATAGATTCTCTTGTCCTCTTCTAGCCTTTGTACTATTATTGCCTGTTTCCTTGTTATTTTTAAGAGATCTTTCCTTTCACGATCACACATTGCAAACTTGTCTTCAAGTTTTGATAGTCTATCCTGAGTTTCTTTCAAGCAGTTTTGCCAGCTTTTAATGGAGTTTTTAATTTCCTGGTAGTCTCTGAATCTGCTTCATGTAGTCTAAGTTTTCTTTATATTCTTTATCGAATGTTTCTCTCCTTTTTTCATGTTCCTCCCTTCTTCCATCTGTATCTTCTTGAGAGGTGCTTAGCATTTCTTTTATTAATCTACTTATATCTTACTTTACCTGATTTAATATTTCAGCTTTGAGCTTGTCTACAAGGACCTGAAGATATCTCTTGATGTCTATTGATGCCGTGTCTAATGTTGCATGTTTGTTGCCCTCAGTCTCTTTTGTATTTCCCTCTCCTGGATCACTCTTCTCAGGGTTTGGGGCTGGGAGCTTTTTCTTGTTGTTTCTTTCTCTTGTCATGTTTTTTGTTTCTTCCACACAGGTGTATAGTGGAGGTCCCGGCCCCTTACTTTGTTGGTTATGGTTCTTCTGAAGCACACTGGGGAGAGATTTCTGCTCTCTCCTGTTTGCTCTTGTCACAGAGGTGTAAGCAGGGGCTGCATATGCCAGCCTCTCCCCACTGGGCCAGTCAACCTTCCGGGGCCTTCACCCGGTTAGTGTGTGTTAGGCATAGGGAATCAGTTTGGGACGGCTTATTGGGTCCCAGCCAGGGGCATGACCCAAGCCAAGCAAATCCCTCGAATCTGCTCTGGGAAGAGAGCAATCAACTGAAGTAACTGTTGTTCCTAGTTCAGGCTCCTCCTGCCCGATTCAAACATGTCATCCATTTGATCGCCCACTTCCCGTGGGGGGGTCTTATTCCCAGCCCTCACTGCGGATTAATGCAGGTCCCTCAGGGCCTCCATGCTCCATTGGGCTCACCGACCCCCGACTTCAGCGCAACTGCGGCTCCTGTGAGTCATGGTGAGAGTGATTTCAGGTGGCTCTGCAGGTCGCGGTGGGTGCAAGATTGGGTGGCTCAGTGGGTTGTGGCAAAAGTGCTGTGGCTGCTAATTTTAGCTGTTCCAACTGTAGCCCCAAGACTGTGTTTGATCAGCTTTTATTCCTTTTAGTTTCTTCCTGTGTTGAGATGATCCACCTCCCTCTATCTGATCTCTCCAGGGTGTTTTATTCTGGCATACAAGTCGTTTCTCCCTGGGAGGCTTTGTATTTTGTTGCTCACTGATCAGCCATGTTAGCTCCTCCCTAAGTGGTGGGTCTTATGCAGACTTCATGACAACACTTCTTGGGAAATGCCATCTATTTTCATAGCTCTTGAGAAAGCAAGAGATTGAGCTTAGCATTCTCCACTCTCACCCCTCCATACTGCTTTTTCTTCCTCTTTTATTTTTTTTAAAAAAACCCATGGATATTAGAATCATATTATTTATGATCTGTGAGGAAATATTAAATAAGAGTCAGCCCCATCTGACTTTTTCAAACTCCCCTCCACATTTCCAAGCAATATTCATTGCCAACTTGGCTCTAGTGATGTTAACAATAAGTGGAATGAATTAGGTGTAGCAATCATACAACAAAATTAGCCCCATGACTACCAATAGTTGCTTTTTAAATTTAGGGCAAAATCTCTTTATTGATATTAGGGTTTGTCATGCTTTGTGTCATGCAGCCATGGAGAGGCAGGCCTTTCAGAGGTGACTAAATCTAGAGTTTGTGATTGATTCGTGGTTCAATGCTGGGGTTTAGGATGTGAGTGTTACACCTGCCCTAGGGTGGGTAGCCTGAATGCAATATAAGGGACAGAAAGAAGCTTATCTCTTCTCTTTCCCTTGCATGCTTTTGCTGTCTTCTACCACCATGAACAATTACCTTCTGCCTTGTGCCACTCTACCTTGGAGCCAGCTGATTATGGATTGAAACTTCTGCAAACGGTGTGGTGAGTAAACTTTTTCCTCTTAACTTTGGAGGCCACGTATTTTGTCTCAGCAACGAGAAAAGTAACTACGACAAGATTATAAAGCTTAGTTTTCCAAATAAAACAATTACCATCATAATTTTTTTTTTGCCTGCCATCTTTAACCCTTGACTTGCCATTTTTTTTTCCCATAAAATACTAAAGAACTCACAGAGTGAATATCTAATAGGGATCATGCATAATAAATGAGTCAAAAAGTAAAATGTGGTCTATACTCTAAAGAATCTTGCCATGACTTTAAAGCCATAAAATTTACTTCAAATGATTATAGAAATATGTTTATATCACTTTAAAGTGACATCATAACCATGTTTCATGAAATTTGTATGCTTCTCATAACACTGTATTATTTTCATTATTATTGACTTAATTTTACAGTCTTCTGCCTTTTTTATATTCAATATTTATAAAATAGCTAAGATCATTAGAATGGTGACAAGAGTATTCATTCATTTTTATTGCTAAGGTTCACTGACAGCTCTGTCTTGGTCAGTGGTTAGAAGCACCAATCTGGCCAAAGTATAAAAGTTGGATTGAGAGACTAGGAAAATTGGTGATAGAAATCAGCTAGATAGAACTTCTTTAAAAAAAAATAAAACACCTATGTGAGAGTGAGTAAAATCGTATGACATTAGAGTCAAAGAGAATGGGAATGAGAGGAGACGAGAGAGTGCAGCTCAGGACAGAATCTATAGCAGTGGCGGTGAATTTACATTGCAGTGTTATTTGCTTTACTTTGAAGACAAAAAATGTTAATGCATGAGTTTTTTTTTTTTCTACACTAAAAGCTCAGCATTTGGTTTAACTGTTGGCACTTTATGATAAATAAGTGTGTCTGAATATGCTTGGTTGCAGTCGGGGCCCTCCTCTCTGAAAGTTTTGCTATCACTGATTTGCAGGATGTGGAGCTTGAGAGGCAGACGGTGATACAAGAGGAAAGGAGGAGCTTAGTGTTAATAGGTAATGAAATGAGTTAATGGAATTATATTTCCAGCTGCTTTGTATGCTTTTTGGGAACAAGCACTGTGAGCTATATGTTCATTTTATTGAACAGATTTTCTAACGAATGTATAGAAATTTTTCTTGATGCCACTTATCAAACTAAGTACTAATAACATGAAAAACTGAGCGAAAGCCAGGCTGCCTATAGTCATGGATTTCTCTCCACATTCTTGGAATAAAGGCTACTTTTTACTTTAAAAAAAAGAAAAGAAAAAGAAAAACTGAAAGACATAGTTCATCTTCTTGTCTGGTAGAGAGAAAGAATATAAGGAAACAGTTTCTCCAGATGACTGAAAAGCTGTGTGGGTATATTACTCACATTTTCTCTATGTTCTGATTATTAATTTTTCTGAGTGACCTCTTGGTGTTTCTATAGAGCAGAATGTAAATGGAATAATGCCAGAAATTCCCTCCAAAGAATGTTTTTTTCCCCTCTCAATGACAGCCCCAGAGAAGAAAGCTCAGCATTTTTTCCTCCTTAATGAAGCTGAACATTAGAAATGGTTACTTGCATTCGATCTGCAGTGCAGCAGGGGTAAAAGGTGACCAAGCTCCCTCCAGCATCTTAGCCATTTGTTAGATGCAGCTTCTAAGACTTGCTAACAGCCAGAGTGACTAAAGCAGGATAGAGTCCCAACGCCTTAGCACAATCCATTCTTTTCTGGATATCAAAGAACACTTGAGCTCTCCTAGGAGAAGCACAGTGTTTACAGCTGGCAAAAGGGTGTGGGAAGCGATTTCTGACTCAGCATCCTTCATAATTTGGCCTGGGGCTTTAAAGGTAATAGACTGATAAGATTTTTGAACATAAAGGTCCAGAAGAAATTTCTAGATTGTTTGGGATTCTCATAACAGTAGCAGAACATTTGTGAAACACTTTATTATTTCAGAAAGACTAACACAAATTCTCTCTTTATATAATAATTGTATTCTTATTAAACATGAATCCTTCCTCTCCAAAGTATCAACTTGCCTGAGTTTTTGGTTGCCTTCGTGAAGTGATTCTGCTTTGGGCTCAGGAAAGTTCTAAGTATCTCCCAGTCTGATGTATTTGCTTCAGTTTTGTAAGCAAGTGGTTACTGAAATTGTGCCTGCAAAGTTCTTTAAGCATGAAGATTTCTCAGAAAAAGAAATAATATAAGATTTGTGAAAATAAAATATCAAGGGCTATTCTACTAGAGTTGCATTAAGCTATATGAGCACATATAGCTGTCTAAATTATAATTAATTAAAATAATTAAATATTTAGTTCCATAATTACTTTAGCCACATTTCCAAAGCTCACTAGCTAGCAGTGATGATGATAATGGACTGCAGAGATATGGAATATTTCATAAATCCTATTGGTTGGCACTAAATACTAATGTTTTGCATAGACCATAATTTATAAAAATATAAAAAACATCCTTTTTCTGTCTAAACATTTTTTTATAATAATAAATAATGCATAGAATAATGAAAAGTACAACAGTACTAACTGGTAAAATAGAAAGCAAATCTTCTTGCCTCCTCCTTCAGGGGCCTTTCATTATAATTTCTTCAGGGGCTTTTCGTTATAATTTCTTTGAGCTACCCACTTCCATAATTCTAAATTTATGGCTTAATCTGACAATTTTGTATGGCATTGGTACATTCAATCTTGGATTTTCCTTCACCACTCCCCATTTTAATATCTTCTTAAACTCAATCCATCTCATTAAAAAAAATAACTCACATGTAAAACACATACATTCAAGGAAACATACACAAAGCACATAATTCTGTCTTCCAAGTGTTATCTGTAGTTTGAGTTCAAATGTGAAATCATCTGAATGAGATGGTGCATATCTGTAGTACCAGTACTCAGGAGGCTGATGCAAGAGGGTTACTGGAACTCAGGAATTCAAGGCTAACCAGGGCAGTACCCAGAAAATCTCACTTCAAAAAAAAAAAAAAAATGAAACCTCATTTCTAAAACAAAAGTGATAAAGTAAAATAAAGTTGAAACAAAACACAATGTTCATAATATTATGATCATGTAAATATTAATTACAGAATCAAGCATGTGACTGACTTGATGAACACATATTCTTTTCTTACTGACATGTTGCTGCTAGCAGAGAATATGATCACCATAAATTTACAGGAGTATCTGGTTTCTTAATTATACTCCATTATTCTAGATAAATCATGGCCTTCTGTTCTAATTTATGGTTGATAGTATGGCACGCAACTCACATTTGAAGAATTCTGCATTTTTATCCCTGAGAATGCTTTAAAAATTTTAAAATCCATTCTCTGTCTTTCCCTTAGGTTTCTTTTTATTTTGCTACCAATTACTTGCATGGCATTTTTTTTAGGTAGACTTTCTGAGTCCTTTGTATATTTTGTTTTTATGATTTACCACACATGATCAGAACAAAAAGAATTTCTATAGGCAAACTTTTGATGCTAGTTATTAATATTATTTTTGTCTTCTTTCCACTATCTGAGCTTGCTTGTACCCAGCCTTCCAGCTCTAGGACTCCTACATGTTTCTACTCCTATAGCTCAGATAATGCTTACCCTTTAAAACTTTTTCATTTAGCAAATATTGTCATTTGATGGTTACCATAGTTATTGATATGCACCTATAGATTGGGACAGGAGAGGAAATTCTTTTCATGCCATTGTGGTAAATTACCTTGTTAAACCAAAATAGATTCTGAAAATAATGCATGACATGCCAATTGCAAAACTCAAGAGTCCTGAGAAATGATTCAACATGTTTCCTCTTTGCTGTCTAATTCTTTAGTCTCTGCACAAAGACCTCCATGAAAATATGTGTTGCATAGAATACTATAACTTTTGCAAGAAGAAATGGACTAGTCCTCCCCAAAATTTCCTATAATGAAAACTTTCTCTGTTATGACAAAGATGGGAATTAATAGATGAGTTTGTAGGAAATGGATTTTAACAGTAAATCCATTATATAATCACGGTTATTGGGTTTATCACATAAGATCATTTGGCTTACTCTCTTACTTCAGTCTACATTATCTGTCCCATAGCATCTCAGCCAGATGTCTTTTGAATAACTTAGGGATTTTTAATGAACTAATCCTCATGGTTTCTTTGATAGGTCATTTCATTCAGTGTGAACAATCTTTTATGCACCCTTTAGCATTTTGTGTAAGAGAATGAATGATAAAAATCTAGGCAGATGGAAAATTCCAGATTATATGCACTGAAAAATTCATTCTTGGCCAGAAAAAATGAATATTTAATATTTTGTTGCTGGAAATGATTTAAGATAACACTGTCAAATTCATTTTTTTTTTGGCTGATATACAGAGGGGTCTAATAATGAGTAAAATGGAAAAGTATTCACAGTTTCAGTAGAAAAAAAGAAAGGAGGGGAAGTCAGAAAACTGACCATGTAGAAATAAATGGTAATTGTTAGAGGTAAAATGAGTGTTATGTGTTCTATAATCTTTATTCATGATATAAAATTAAGAAAAGTCTGTCATTTTTTACGTGTGTGGGTAAATATAGGTAGTGGATATAACTTACTATTGTGGGAGTAATGAAATATTCTGATTCAACCAATGAATTGTTATTTTTACTCTTGGCCTACAAGTTTTCAAAACATTTATTCTGGTTCTATTGCAGATCTGTTCAGTAAGGGAAAGGTGAAAATATAACTTCTTAAAAGAGGTTAATCAACTGGCCCAAAGTAATATACATGATGCTGCAATACTTATTGCTGTATTTGCAAGCAAGTCACTGTTGTCTTATAATTGTTGTTAATGCTTTGTTAGTGTCACCCCAGTAGAAAGGTAAGGAAAAAAACTAGCTCATGCAAAATAATGCAATTTCAGTTCCGCGCTCAGCTTTGTGAGATTAAGGGAACATGAGACGGTGAAGAGGTGGGTGCACTTCCAGACCTTGTGCTGAACTCGAGTCACTTTAGGGTCCACTTTGTTAGCCTATGTGGATTCAGGACTAGAACAAAACCCTCTTATTCTGGGAGTCTTTTGTGTGGATGGAGTTGTTGTTTTAGGGGAGTCAGTCTTTAATTTTTTTGTCCTAGAAGCTACTTTCAGAATTATGTGCCTCTTAATTACTATATGAAAGGTTTTTTTTAAAGAATAATACTCAATGACCACAAAGCTACTTAATATGTAGGAAAATATCTTCATAATTTTGATTTAGGCAAATATCTTAAATGAGACAGAGCAGAAACATGTGTTGAGAAGCAATATTTTCCTAAAGTAGACTGTATTTTAATTTGGGATTACTGTACAATTAACAGACAACACCAAAACCAGGACAACTGACTCAGAATGTACTGCGATGGTTATAAATGATGGTAAATTAATATGAAGAATTTCATAAGTGAATAAGCTCATGGCAGCCTGATTTTTAAAGATGGGCAAAGGATTAAAGCTGAATGGCAACAATCACCAAAAAATATCTTTAATCTCACTGGCTACTCTGGGAATTAAAATAAGATTATATCTTTTTTATATTTAGTTTTGGCAAAACAAATATTTACAATATTGTTTGTTAAAGAAGCCAATGGAAAATAAGAACTCATAATAAATTTTATAAGCTGTATGAATTATTGCAGCTACTTAGCAAAGCAGTATGGCAAAATATGCTGAAATTAAAAGTACACAGACCTCATGATCTAGTATCACCGTCACAAAGTACATTAGAACAAATTCTCTCACACTGTGGAAGGAGACATGCAAGGAGTGCCAAGGCAGTATTAAAAGAAGCTGGGAAGCAACATAATATTCATTCACAAACAAAAACATAAATGACAGTAGATTCATAATGTGTGGCCCTATGGAAAACAGTTAAAATAAGTGTTCCTGAATGGTCATATAGTATCCAACAGAATAGAAATAAATAAATAAGGTGCATTTTAGTTGCAGTGTGATATAACTTGTAAAGTTTTCAGAACTCGTGAAACAAGATTAATGTTTCTGAAAACCTACTCAGGTGGTGAGAATATAAAAGTGTGAAGCAGTTATTTCCCCAACCTGTGAGAGTGATTATATCTCAGGATAAAGAGAAGATTTCATGTATGTTGTAATTTCGTTCAATGTCTTAAGCGCTAACCCCCAAAAAGAAAGAAAAGAAACATCCATTACTACTATGGTGTCACATCACTTGCTTTTTTTGAGCATTGCTTGGTTATTACTTTTTATTTAAAAACTGAACAATTTGTTTCACATGGATGGGAAGAGTGGATTCAAATTGCAGAATAATCGTCCCTTTCACCATGACCATGGCGTGCACAATGATAGCATGTCCTCTAGGAGCACCTAGCATTGTCCCCATTAAAACCACTCCCCAAAAAGGTTGCTCCCTCAGTTGGCACCCTGGATGGCGCCTGGGTTGCTCCTCGGCCTATGTTTTCTTTTCCTTATGGCTGAGAATACGGCACTGGGTCTCTGTATCTTATTCCAAGCCTCTTGTCCCATCACAGTTGAGTGCTATCATAAAAGCCACTATTTTCTCCAGGTTATCTCTGAATTCCAACACCTAAGGGCCTAATCAAATGTGTGTTTTACTTTACATTTCTGTCCACAGACTATAGTCAGTTCCACTACCAGCCTGGAAAGTGGATTTTGCTTAGCCTTCTGAACACATTTGCACACCCAAAATACAAGTGAACTTGAAGCTAAACTAAATGATATTTTACAAGAAGTCAGTATTACACAAGGATTACTTTCTAGACTCTTCACTGAGACAGTTCAACTTAGCATCTAACAAATTGTGACACTTCAAGTAAAACTTAATCACTTTAAACCTTGATTACGTCAGCTACAAAATGGGGATCATAGGAGTAACTACTTCAATGAGTTGTTGTGAGAATTAAATGAGTTGTAAAGCATTTAGCAGTGGTTTGGATGTGTGGTATGCATTCAGTACTTGCTAATTATTATTTGTTTGAAGGTTTGCAAAATACTAGCAGGGCACAGTATGGTATTCACGCTTGCAATACATGGTTAGCTATTCATTCAGTGTAACTAAATCACCAGAACATAGTCACACACTGCAGCTCTAATACTGACAAATGAACGGGGAATACTTTTATACATTAAAGAGATGAATACCCAGGAATAAATGACATCCTCCAATTAAGACAATGTATTCCATGCAAATAGGCTCCTTCAAAAAAATTCAAAAGCCTAATCATTTTGATTATTATTTAATAGCAATGTGAAATTCTGCATTCATCGCCTGGTGGAACTCCCGAAATGCATTGTGAAGCTCAAAAAGAGCCCATGAGTCTGAATAGGACACTATAAACCTGATGTCAACGGACTGAAAACAAGATGTGACAAGCAGTTTGACACTGGGCCTCCACTAATTTCCGCTGTTTGTAAAGAGACACATCTGAATGGAAATAGCTCTGCAGAATGGATCGGTATGGTCAGGGCCATGTCAGTCCACACAGAAAACTGCAGTACAGGAGGAAATAAGCGGCCATTGATTTTCTGTGAAAGCCCCCCAAGTCTGGGGAAGGCGGCCAACCCAGGGCACCAGCTGCTCTCTGCTGGAAGTCCTTTGTGGAAGGGATGAGGAGTGGGAGAAAGCTAGAGAAAGCCGGGGATATAAAAGGAAACACACACACACACAATGTAACACACACACACACACACACACGCCCCAGAAATCAGGGTACAGAGGTGGTGTGAAGGCTGCCTGAGCCATTCTTCATTCCTTACACCAAGCGTGCTTCTTTCTTAGGAAATGCAGGGGGTGGGAGGGCAGCTTCAACAAATCCTACCTTTATTTATACAGCACGTTGGGAACAGTTCCAGTGGGAATTTCTCATGCTCTTTCACGTTCCATGAATTCTGTTGGTGGTGAGTTCTTGTTTTCCTTAAACTGCTCTGATCTAATAAGTATTTGGCTCAAAACCGGAACAAATACTCAGTGTGATTGCAAGTCTTCATTTACATAATTGCATTATGACAACAATTTTAGGAGGATAATAAATGAGGAATATTTTGATGTCTGCTGGCTGTGGTGCATAAAATCCTTGCAGATTCATTTTCGAATACCTCCATAATGGTTTTGCTGAGTAAATGAAACTGAAAATCTCTTTCAAGTTAGGGCAGAAAGCAACCATTCTTTGTTTTCAATTCAGACATTGCAAGTAGTGTGTCTTTCAGTGGAACCAAGTATTCACAAAGGTGTTTCAAGAAAGCACTCAACAAGTTTCAGATGTCCTCTGATGTTTGAAATATTTGGCAGAATTTCTTCTCTATGAATATTAGCTGTTAGTAATGCTATAGGAAAACATTGGCAGGGACTAATAAGTACTTTTTCCAAAGCAATTTGGTCATCTGGATAGTGAGTCATTAGGAAAGTATGGATAATTCTAGGGGGTGGAATAGAAAACCATTAGAGAAAAATATATTCCATAATGAAAAAATAAGATATGCAAGAATGTCTAGTCCTGCTAGATATTTCTGCACTTATATTTGTAAGAGTGTGCAAGTAATTTCATGATTGAATGGAAGAACATTGTTTATCTATGAGCTAAATGTAGACTATTTCCAATGTAGGAGAGTAGTAAATTTTTGTAAATATAATGTGAAGTAATTGATTTGTTTGTATTGAAAAGGAATGTTTGAAATACAAGAGCAATTTGCTAAACAAATTACTAATGTAAACAAAATCCAATGAAATATACAATGTCCAAATTTGTATAATTTAGGAATAGTCAGCCATCTATATTTCACTTACTAATGACAAAGAATTTATTCCTTTTTTCCAAGCAATATACCACTATTTAAACAACTTATTCTATTGCATATTTAAATAGCAAGGCCACGTGTGTAAAACTATTTTATAATTTAAATGTTTTATTACACTTTTTTCTTACTATTCCATGAACATAAGAAAAATTCCTCTGTACTGAAATACCATGGTCACTTTCACATGTTTTTCCTTTTTCTTCTGTGTGACTTACATCCTCCTTTCAACACCCCACTGCCTCAGTCCTTATCTTTAGCATGTGACATGCCTGCGGTGGTCCGAGTGTGTGGCTTGTCTTCCATCATTAGCCCTGTAGAGTCTGAAATAAGTCAGCTGCAGCCTCAGCGATGCGGGGAAGCATTGATTGCCCTCTGTGGCGGGACCACGCCAGCCTGCTAATGGCACCTGTATTCAGAATGTGAGTATTGACAAAAAAGCAGTTTTAGAGATCAGCTGGGGGCTCTGAGTTCTGGAGAACACAGATTTTGGCCTACAACCAGCAACCTCTTTAAACAAATTACACTTCAGCCTTTAAGTGTAATCAAGTCGCTCTTATAGTTCCTGAATCAGCAAAGGAGTAATGGATGCTAATTCTTTTCATTTTCATATTTCTGATTCTTTTAGTTTGCAATTAATGCATGGTTTTAGTCCATGATTACGCAGGCTACTTAGAAAAGCTGACTGGAAGTTGTTCAAGGACTACTGGAAGTCTACATAGAGCTGAAATCTGTGAGGTGTGATTCTTATATCTACAAGATGAAACTGAACAATTCATACAATAAAATAACATAAACAACATAATGATAATTAGCAAAGGATTTGTGTCCTGCATCATAACCAGAAAGAATAAACAACTCTTACCCTAGAAAAAAGTATAAGTCCAAGGCTATATTTTCCCTATTCAAAATCATCTTAGAAATATTTCAAAATAAATACTTCACTATTTTAATTGCTTCTTAATGCCTATCGAGCATTCAGTTTATGATTACTATCTTCCACTTGAAAATAATACCTCAATATTTCCTTTTATGTAAAACTGCTGGTGGTAGATTCTGTCACATGCTTTTTCCTCAAATGTCATTATTGAATCTTCATTGCTAAAAGATATTTTCTTGCATAGAAAAAAAATTCTAGGTTAATGTGGGTTTTTTGCTATAGTTTAATGATATTATTTCTCTTCTTTTTATCAGTTAATAAATTGGCTGCTTCCTTATTAAAAGGCTGTTTAATAAATTTTTTTTGTCCCCTTTAGGTATTTTAGAGATTCTTTGTATTTTTCACATGGTAGTTACTCTAGGTTATGCTCTGGTGTTTGGAGTTACAGGACTTCTTATACATGTAGAGGGATAAACTTTGAAAAGTTTTGGAAAATTTGGCGAGTGCTCAGTTATTATCTCCTGAAAAAAATGATATTCTGCTACATTTTGTAGTATTTTTAGAGACGTCCCATCATAAATATTTTAACTATTGTTACTGTAGCTCTTTGTCTCCTAATTTCTCGTGCCATTTCCATCATTTTAGATCTTTATTATGAATGTCTTCTGATCAGTTTTCCAGTATACTAGTGCTCTCTTCAGCTATGTCTAATCCATTTTAAATTTATCTAATTCATTTGTAATTTAGAGTACCGCATCACATAATTCAATTCTCATTTGTTTATTTATTTATTAAGACAGAGTCTCACCATGCAGTTCAGGCTGGCCTTAAACTCACTATGTAGCCCAAGCTGACCCTAAACTCCCATAAATCCTCTTGTGTCAGCTGTCTGCTATGAAAAAAACATTGGCCAAAACTACAAAGTATTTTTTCTAAAACAATTTGGTCATCTAGGTAGCAAGTCATTAGGAAAGCAGGAGTAATTCTAGAAGGTAGAATAGCATGCCTCTAGAGAAAAATATATTGGGATTTCTGGGCTTGCAGACATGTATCACCATGCCCGACTGTAATATACTTTTTTTTTTTCTTGCACCTGGAATTGAACTCACGACCTCACGGTTACCAGGGTGGGCCCTTAGCCAGCTAAGCTAAACCCCAGAGCACTAGTACACATTTTTTAAAACTTTTATTTCCATGCACAGAGTAAGTAGTGTTTCAAATTTTGTCAGATAATTCCTACAGCTTCAGTCCCCTATGGATTTGGTTCTGTTAATTAGCTGCTTTTTTTTTTTTTTTACTGGTTCGAATTTTTTTTCATGTTCTCTTATATCTTTATGTATATGTTTTTCTTCTTTAAAATTGTTCAGAGGAATAATTTGAATTTACACCAATATTATCTTTCCCAAAAATGATACACATGTGTATGTTAGTGCTCTAACATGTGAAGATGACCTTAATAAAAGTTAGGGTGAAGTTATTTAAGTTACAACGTTATCTTCAAGTCGCTGTAACTTCCAGTTAATGAAAGCGTTACTCCGCTTCTCATTATTTGACAAGCTTGAGAGGAAGTATCCTAAAGAATGGCTTGTGCCCTTTGGCTATGAAGAATGTTCCCTAAATCTGGGCCAGTAAATCTTTGCAGTATTTGATGGCCTTCAAAAGTCTGAAAAAAATATTTTTAATTGTCCTTAGCCTTAATAATTGTCTTCAGTGGAAAGTTCTTCCCAATTTTTTTAGTTTACTTTCACTAGAATACTGTGACCCATGGGGCTCCTGAGGGTCTTAGGGTGAAGGACCATGAGGGGATGAGAAAATAGAGGCGAGAAAGCTGGGGTCAGATGGAGAGCAAAGATACTGCTCAACCAATACAGCATGTTCATTTATATATCTGGAAAGATGATGTCAATTTCAGCCCCTCTGCCTAACAACCCATTGCTTGGATTGTCTAGGAGCTTGGTATGTTTTCTGAGCTGTAGAAACTTCTTCACATGGCTGACCTGGATGCTCTTTGTTTTCTGGTAGGGTCATGTCTGGGTCATGCTCTAGGGCAATTTCCAGGTTCAGTGGCTCCCAACAATAGACGATGTAGTTCTAACTGACACCAAATCTTAATTTAAAATCAGAGTCCTTTGTTCTATCCAATCATTTTCCATGTCGACCAAAATATAGTGGATATATTCAACCAATATTAGTTTAAAGATTTAGGAAAAAATACTATCTCAACTTATTTAATATCCACATGGCTCCATTTTAGTATTGTTCTAATTTCTGCATCCTTATTGCAATCAATATAGATGAAGAAATTATTTTTCTCTGTTTTCATTATTCTAGTTTATCTTGCTTTCATGTTCTGGTTACTGTGTGACTTGGGCTGCTGATTATGAATAGAATGTTTTTGAGCTAGCAATCCATAAAGTTGGCATGAAAATGGGAGTTCAACAACATGCAACTAAAACACACAAAAATCATGAAATAGAAACAAATAATGCAATAGAGATTATCAGTATAACAAACAGCCATTGGCTGTTTTGAAAGTTAATGAAATAAAAATAGCCCCAGAAATATTGTTGAAAAAAGAAGCATCATAAATATAAATACATTGAAGAGTGAAATTGCCATAAGAAGGTAACACAGTTTACAAAAATAATAAATGCAAAATATAAATAGCTTTATGGCAAAAAAGTTGTGGAAAACTAGATGCAATTTAGACATTTCTAGAAGAATATAACACCAAAGCTGATTGTAAACTGCACAGAAATTTTCCAAGAGATACTAAATATTTTCTCTTAAAGTTATAAAAGATCTACACAATTAAACATAATGTCTTAAAATTCTCACGAGTCATCACTAATCTTCCATAAATATAATCAGAGAATACCCACTTTTCATTCTATAAACCAGTGTACTGTTGGCATGAGCTGATAAAGAAGTGGAGAATGGAAAGTATCACATACTAATACTAAAAAACAATATTGAAGTATTCATTTTACAAAAGTTAAGCATGTGAAATTGCACTCACATGTATATATTATGTAGAACTTCTTAAAATCTTTTCAAGAGCTTTTGTGTTGTTACTATATACACATAAGGATAAAATATCATGAAATAGTAATTACTCAGGGCTATGCTAAGGCTTTTAATATTTAGTCTTATTTGTAATATTTTAGGATAGCATTGTTTATATTTTATGAAATTGATTTTTATAATTGACTAATTTAAATTCTCAAATTTCAGCTTGAATAACTCTAGAGAAACTTTGACTAATAAGTGGTGTATATACAAAATACTGTTAGTACCATTTGTCAAAATAGTAAAATTTTCAAGTATTTCAAATATCCAAACACTATTCAGGTGGATCAATGTATATTTATACCATGAATTTTTTTAAGAATGGGAAAGATTCATTGAGAGAGATAGAATGGCCTCAAGAGGGGACCATGAGTGCTCTAAGGAATGAGGTACACACAGTTGGGAGCTGGGGAATGGGAACTGGAAGTAGTTCCTGAGAGATAGGAAGGGTCTCAAATGGATTAGCACTGAGATCATATCTCTGAGAATATTTCATAGGGCAAAGGCATAATGGGTACAATGTGGGTCAAATATAGCACATGTATAGCTGCTTAGCTAAAATTATGCAGTAGTGAAGCAGAACATGTAGCAAGGGCATAGGAATGGAACCATTAATCTTGGTCAGTAATCTACAACATATAATATTAGTGTTGTCTTCAGTTTTAGTCTTGAATTTAGCAAGTGGGAGAAGATGGCTTACCTCTAGTGAGATAATGGTCTATTTTTATGGGAAGTCCCAAAAGAGTGGCACCAATTACAGGACAATCACAAGCTTCCACCTAACTCCTAGGATAAATGTCACCATGAATTTGGCCATTGTGACTTTAATCTCAAGGTATTGGCTTCTTCAGATTCACCTTCAGCCACAGTTTTGATGTGTTCTCATCTTCTGCCTCACAGGGGAATTTTTAAACCAAAATCATATCACTATCACCATTAAAAATGAATCTTACTCTATGCTGCTGAGCTAGAAATCAAGTTGTAGAATATGTAATACATGATCATGTTCATATCAAGTGAAAACCAAACTAAACTAAATAATAAATTGTATAAGAAGGTTGTATGAGTTCCTAGAGAAATTTTCTTTACTGGTAGGTGTGAGATTTAAAAAAAACTCAAGCTCAAATTCTGATCATTCAAATGGCGGTCCTCCAGTGGAAATCAAGTTCCTGGACTCTTGCTTTACTGCAAGAAAGTGTGACCAAAGCTTGGCATAGGCCATCTCCCCAAAGTCCAAGAATTTAAGTCTCTATGTTAATTAAAGGAAACTCGGTACTCTGATATTAAGCCAACTGCCTTCTTAGCTATTTCTTATGAAGTTTTGGTGTGAAATTCTTACAAAAATATAATACTGTCTATGAAAATATAATACTGTCTATGAGCAAAAGGTAGTTCAATCACACGTGGGCTAAAATAAATGTGCTTGTCCTATTGATGTATTATCATTAGTCACCCACAGACATGTCACTAGAGTTTCACTGATAAAATCAATTCCATCAAAACTAACATTAAGGGGCACAGGGAAAACAGGCAGCTGCCAGCATGCCGCTCTGGTAAGCGGCTGTGGCCTGGTAAGCCACGGCCACCCCAGGGCGAGAACCATATCAGTGTTTCCGGAGATCTGCGACGCGCCATGTTGGGGCGCTGGGAAGGTGGGAAGCCAGTTCACCCTTCTAGTAGAAGGCTGTGAGCCTACTGGTGCGTGGGCTAAGAATCAAACATCCATTACCACCTCCCCACCCCCCGCTAGCAACTGAGAGACAGAGATCTGAGCATGTCTTGCGAGTTTGACTATATGCAATATAGCAAATAAGGGGGATTTTCTTCTGCCACCTCTTTGAGGGCAAATATTTTTATCTCTGTTTTGCTCTGTTTTGATCAATGGTATTGCTCTATTCATTATTCTGTTCTTGTAATTTTGGTATTTCTTTCGATATTGCTCTGCCTGATTGAAGGATCAACTATTGTGAAGAAAACCAGAGGTACTATTGTGCCTATTGCTGTTGTCCCGGTGGCCTGCTGTGAGGTTCTGTGCCAATTTCACTGCACTGCCTCAGTTGGCTATGTCCTGTCTTGTTCTGCTGTATTTTACTACCTTCAAAATCAAATAAATAAATAAAATTTAAAAATAAGAAAAAAATTTTTAAAAAGTAAATAACAACAACAGAACAGATCAGCGAGGTACTGAGCAACCTGAAATATGATATAACTAAACAGATAATGGACTTAAAAAGCAAAAGGAGGAAAAGCAGGTGCTCTAAAGGATATAACTGCATGTATATTTAAGGGTGTAGGAATGATAATTATGTTGCTAAGTTTTTGTTGGGAAAGGAGCTGTTTGCAGCCTCACTGTTAGAATGTCCACTTTGTATGCTTTGATTTTGTAACTTGAACAACTACATCCAGGAAGACAATATGTAATGTATCAACTAGTGATTTCTTACTGTTCATTTGTTTTGAAATTCTATATTTTTTCTTCCCTTTTTTTCTGTTTTATTTTTCCCCTTCCTTTAAATAAAATTTAAAAAAAAAGAAAAAAGAAACTATCATTAAACCAGTCTATTCTTTCACTTGGCAAACATTTAAATACCCCAGTGTGCCAGATATTGCATTGTGAATTTAATTATAAATCTTATATATCAAAATAATTAAAAACAACTTTCATTGTAGAAATGACATCTACTCATTACATCTGAAATTATTTATCTATGTGTTCATTCCAATGCACTTGCTCCCGAAACCATAGCTAATTTGCTCACTAGATTTGCATTCAATGGCTAGCTCCATCTTTTCCATCTTTTCTATACATAGTTTCCTTTAGTTTTCCATTAATTGTTTTCAGAAATCTTGTAGTCATGTTTTTATCATTAATGACTTCACAACAGTTTTAGAGGGAGACAGATTATAATAAAATAACTGAAATATGATTAAGAGTTGTGACTTGCATTAAAGTCTAAACAAAACCAGAGGTCTTGACTCCATCAGTATATCTGAAAATTTTGTTTAAATACTTACACAAATAAATAAAAAAATAAAAATTATAGGGTTAATTGTGTCCAAAAAATTAAGCTCATCTTTGTGTTGGAGAATGCCCACATAAATTTCTGAGACACAGAGAACAGTTTGAGGTTCAAAAGCAAGTGTAGCTTCCTAATATTTTGAAGATCAAAGAAAAACCCTAGGAAAGTAGTTGAAATAGATGCTGGCTTTGAGACACATTAAAACCATTTATATTTATTTCAAATTTATATTTTCAAAATACAGTCATTAATAGTTTGATTTAACTCTGTCTTATGTTTTTTATTTCTGTATTCACACTGAGATCTAAAATGTTTAGTTCAGTCCAATTACAAAATGTCTTTCTTGATGTCAGAGAAAACATTAATTGTAAATCATTTCATAAACTTTAAGTATTGTTGCTCATAATAAAAGAAATTATAAATAAATGTCAATAATGTTATACTAATTTTTGTAATCTGCCTTCACAGTGCAAAGAAATATTGGATATTCTGATGTACTCCAATGAAAGAAATATATCAAATAATTTATCAGATATAACAAATGCCACAAAAATCACATTGAAATTGATTTTTCTTTCATTTGGCAGTTATCACTTTGAAATATGACCCCTGGTGGAATATTGGATAGCTTCCCCAGGTATGGAGTCTTTTCAGACATTACTATCAAGTCATGAGAATTAAAGTCAATAGAAGTTTTAATGTGTTTTTAATCTGTTCAAGAATAAAAAGTTTCCTTTAATTTCATTTTTGTTAATTTATAGTGTCTTTCTCTTTAATCTTACATTATCTATCTGTATAACATATCTAGCTTGTGTCCTTACTCTTTCAACTCATTTTCTGCTACTAAATCAATCAAATTTTAATTGTGAAATTATAGAATTTTTAAGTTATATGTTTAGTACCCAGCACAGGGCTCCATATAAAATAGGTGAGTGCCTCTAAAACATAAAAACTTCCTCTAAACTCTAGATTGTAAATATGCTACATGATCTTTGTCACTACTGCTCAACTCTGACTTTGTATTGTGAAAGTATTCAAATATCAGGCATAAATGAATAAAAGGGCGAGGGATATAGCTCAGAGGCACAAGCCCCTGCCTGGCAAGCGCAAGGTCACAGGTTTGATTCCTAACACACACACACAAAGAAAATAAATCCCTGTTTATAGGGTTTGAAATTTAGTTTTAGTTGTTTTTTCTTTTTTTTTTCCTTCTTGAAATAAAATGGATTTGGAAAAAAAAATAAATGAATAAAAATGGCCAGCTCCTAATAAGACAATTTTAAAAAATATCAGAAGTTGGCTAGTTTACCTCATACACAGCTGTTTGACAACTGCTAATTTAAAGTATGCATAAGAGGCTACATTACTAATAAACCAAACAGCTCCTTCACTTGGAGAAAGGAAAACCAAAATATGTGTATGATTATAAATCATGTAATTACACAAAATAACACAAGGGAGTTATGAGTCCCTTATGTAAATTATTTTTAATCATTTACAGATTCTTGAGGCTTAATTAAGGAAAGTATAAAATGTAGGTGGTATTATGAAAATTCTAGTTTTCTGCAATCCTAGCCCAGTGATCCAAAAAGTTATACCTCGCTTCTTCAGAGACAAGAGCAGCAACCCCGCAAATCTCTGGGTGAAGACTGCAGGCTGGCTTTTGAACAATGCAGGCTATCTTCTTTTAGGATCATAAAAATGCCTCATCTAAAACTCACAAATTGAAAAAATTAAAAAAAGAGAAAATTATCCTGAATATTTTTTGTTAATGTGTGGACTACTCAGTTTACAATCCTTCATAAAGTTGACAAAGTATGCAGAGAAGACTTAGTCTAGGAACATTCTGGAATACACGATATAACACGCATGTGAGCACCACAGCTAATTAGCCTCATCTATCATGTTCTTGGCAATAATGACATTCCAACTGATTCCAAAAGCTCTGCATTATCTTCTATGTTATTTCTTAGGTGTGGCCATACCTGGGTTAAAAACAGCTTCATGCAAATAGTGTCATATTTTAGCAGAACATCTGTGTACTTATGTAGGAAAAAAACTGAATATAGCATGGACTTTTATGGAAGTGATGATCTGATAACAAAGGAAGTGTATCTTTTTGTCATGTATCCCATTACTAACGGCAGCTTACACATTATTTAACACATAGTTTAGGTATCAGCATTATAACCCTTTGGGATGCTCTCACATACCTATTATATCAGATGATTTTTCCCCATAGTAAATGTCACAGAACACATTTAGTTTCTCTTCTGTTTTGGGTTGATACAAGTAGACTAAAAAGCTGGTCACTTGTTGCATAAAGGCAGGTCATAGAAGAGCATGTAAGCTTTGATTAAACACTCTTTAAGGCCTTTGACTATAAAGAAAGGTTGTTAGAATTTCATCAACTCCAGAAGTAATTTTTCTGGGTACATGCATCTGGAAATATATTCATTTCTTGCTATCCATGAAGTTTTTGATCTAGGGTCCTCCATAAGGATATCAAAATCTGGGAATTCTTGAATTCTTATGTAAAATGAAGTAATATTTTGTATATAACACACATACATCCTACCATATACTTTAATCTCTAGATCACTTATAATATCTAATACAGAGTAAATGCTATGTAATTGTTTCATTGTATTGTTAGTGGAATAATGGCAAGAAAATAGCCATTGTATGTTTAGTTCACACATAATTTTTTTTTCCAAATACTGTATATTCAATCCACAGTTAAATGAATCTATGAACTGGGAACTTACTGATACATAGGATGAATTACACACACACAGTTTTAAAAATGAAGGCTAGAGCTACTTTTTCTTTCAAACTAATATTATCATCTACTAAGATAATTTTAGAGTACTAGGTATGTATGTGCTAAAGGGCAGGATAAAAACAGTGGTAACCCAGAGATGAAGAATACAAGCTGATCATAAAGAAAACTGAATCACTGTATTACATGTGTTACAAAGAAACAGCTCCAAACCAAGTGAGTCGTAGAAGGACACAGGTATTTGCTCCATCACTCTGTGTGTGTATGTGTGTAGGCACATAAGCAGCCTTAGGAGAGTACGATTCTCCAAGTTCTCCTACTGTGACTTATTTTCTATTAAGTTGCCATCTCTGAACTCAACAACCTGATAGAGCTATGTATCTCAAAAATACATTAGCACCTTGACTTCGGGAGCCAGAGAGTTACACTTCTTCTAATGGATAACTTACATAATGTAACTTCTTAGAAGCTTTGACTGTTACAATATTAGGTTAATGCTGGGAGTCTCCAAGTTCTAAGTTTATTAAATAATGATTTTTGAATTAGTATGGGGTTAAGTTTACAGTCAATATCATAATGAACATACTTTTTTCTTCTATGTGAAAAATATATTCCCTGATCATGTAAAAATAAAAAAAATTGCAACAATTTTCTGGACTCATAAAAGTTTAAGCAACTAATACTAATAAAATATCAACATTCCAGATATTTTTCCAACTAAGTAAATATTTAATATGTGAGTGCAATTTTGCACTTCTCAAACAAAAGTATTACATCTCACAGTTCACACCTTAGTGCACTGTTTTAAATTTTCAACATGATTAATAGCCCAAAAGGTTTCATGCAATGACAAAATCAATACAGTTCAACTTCTGTGTTTCCATCTGTACACTTCATCTGCTAATACTTTTTGTTTAGAATCGGCTACATAAACACATGAATATGCAAGGGCACATGGATTTTCAGTGCTGGCGGAGCCAATACTAGTTGGGATAATTTTGAATTCTGACAGATCGCTCTCCATCACACATATGTGACTGAGTCTAGTCATATCATGCACTGTAGCTGATGGAGATAATCGTCAAAGTAGCAGTTTTATAGATTACGATTTTTTTTTTCTGTAAGGGATACAATAAAATATATTTTGAAGGCTACATAAATATAAAAGTTTACAGTAAACAAAGCAATTATTTAGAACTCAGACTAATACAATTTTCTCAGGAAGACTTTCATCGCTGATAGTATTTGTATGTCTGAGTCATGGTGATCATAAGAAGGTGATTGGCTTTTGGTTGTGTTGCTGTAGTTTGTAGATTCTGTAGAAGTGATACACACTCCTTTAGTGTTGACATGGAGGTTGATGATTCAGGAGCAGGTCACCATCAAATCTCAAGTTATGCAGAAATATCCATTTAACCATAATTGGATAGATCACCAGATTTCAGTGTGATATTTAAGTTAAAAAGAGAACATTAGAAATCAAGAACTTTGAGTCATTGAACTGGAATTTTACCACCTATTCATTAGATGTTCAGTCTACTAATGATTTTTTAAATCTGTTTCTGAGCTGCTTCTTTGAAATGAACAGAATATGAACATGTATAGATGGGGATGGCAATAAGATAAATGTGACCAAAATATACGGAGGACTCATTAAAACCAAGACAAGGAAAAAACTGTATCTGGAAGGCAAATCAGGTGTGTGCTCTTCCTGGTCCACATACAGCCAAGAAATAGGAGACTATGTGTGTATTTGAGGAGTGCTTGCAAAGCATAAGAGCTTTTTTGGTCCAGCAATGGAAAAGCTGACAGACACAGACACATTAAGTTAAACTTCATGAAGCCGAGTATTGTCAAATAGATTCTAGCATGTGTGCATTACAGCCTGTGGTAAGAGGCATACCTCGCATTTTTTTTGTCAACGCTTGTAAGACTGAGCACTTGCATAATAAGAAAATGTGTGTTTTTCATTTTTCTCTCTCAACTGTATTTAAATAGCAAGTTTTTCTTTTATTATTCCCACCCAGGAGGAAGTTTATTGCCGATCCACATTTTTTTTTTCTGGCATGTTACACTCAAAGTTGCAAGTTGCATGCTTAAAATCTCTTATTGAAAAGATGTCCTTCTTTGTGAGTACATGGTTGATCATAGAAACAGGCGGCCCCATCCCAAAAGGAGTGTGGTGACCTGAAGGTATAATTTGTCTCACATGCCCTAAATCGAGACAAAACATTTATAATTTAAACCTGATTAGATGGAGCCCTCCAACTGTTTTCCATAACAGACTCTCAGCAAAAAATTCTGAATGTGCTCTCAAATTCCATAACAACGCAAATGATGATTCCAAATACCTAATCTGGACAACTAGAATTCACTAATAACTCTCAAAGTTTTTCAAAATCACCCTACAATGTTTTCTTTAGGATGTAAATTGACAAAAACATATGATTTTCCACTGCCTTTTTTAATCAGAGCAGAATGAATGTAATTTGTATCAGAAAGTACCCAAATGGGTTATAATTTTACACCCCATGCTCTTTAGCATTTGTTACTTCTATTATTTACAGTATGTATTGAAAACAATCCTTCTGTCATGCAAAATTCACAAAAATTGAGGGCAAAGGTATTGTAAACACGAGTGTAGTTACATCCCAATTCTACCACCTTCCCTTATGAAAAGTTCAGTTCAGTCTTCTAAACAAAAGTAAGAAATGATTCACGTATTAGGTTTGCAAAAAAAAAAAAGTTTCTTCTCTATTAAACTGAAGGTCAAATAAGAGATAAAATGAAATTCAGCCACAATAACAATGACTAAGTAAATATGAAGCTTTGATTGTACTATTCTGCTTTAGTGACCATATACTACATAAATAGAGCAAAATCAAGTTCTTCATTTCAGTCAAACAGCCACACACTCGACTAGATTCAGAATGCAGGTTTCATGACTCTGACCAAGTCAGTTACCAAACTATTCCTTCTAACAATGAATAGTGTCCTTCCATGCACTTTTTAATTTTGTGTCCTCTTTCCATTTGGTGATGGAATCCAAGCATCATTTAGTTGAAAGTTGTAAGGGATTTGTATATTCTGTAGAACTGTGCTTCTCAGTCACTTTTACATATAGGATTTCTAAATACCTGATGGAAGTGAAGGGCATAAACGTAAATGCTACATATCTGGGAATTCTGAGTTTGAGCTCATCTGTTCTAGGTAATCCTATGTGAGTCTGTCTTAGTTACTTCTATCTCATTCCTGAGACAAAATATCCAAAACCCAAAATTAGGGAAGGAAAGGTTTATTTAGCTCACAGTTTGTGGAAGTTTCAATTTAATAATCAGCTGGCTCCAAGGCAGGGTGACATGACACAGGGCAACAATTCAAGGTAATAGAAGAGTAAAAGTAGCATGAGCAAAAGGAGGGGGGAGAACAAGCCTCTTCTCCTCCTCTATATTGTGAACAGGCTGCCACCCACTAGGGTGGGTATGGCGCTCACACCATCTCTGTCTTCTCCTCTTGCACAGGCTCAGTGAGGCCCCTGGCCCCTGGCTGAGTTGCTTAAATTTCTAAACTTCTTAAGTTGACACAATGTATCAGCAATTACAGAGTCCTTGGATACTCTTGGATGGCACATGGTGTTTCCTACTGCAATTCTAAAATACTCAACCTCATGCATTTTATTTAATATGTCTATATTTATCAGCTTTTCTGTTGCTGGAATAGAAATACTTGACACCATCAGTTTATAGGAGTAGAGGTTTATTTCAGCTATCAGTTTCAGAGATTTCAATCTGTGGTTGACTGGATTCAAGGCAGAAACAAAATGGCAGAAAGACTTGGCAGAGAAACCAGAACAGGGGAACAGAGACAGAGAGGAAGGGGCCAGGTCCCAAAGAGTCCAAAGGTCTGGATTCTCCTTAACCCACCGGGACACAATCAAAGTGTGCCTCACTAATCTTCTAGAGTTCTCTCAAGCTAATCAAGTTGACGATCAGGATTAACCATAACAATGTCTTTTTATATTCAGAATATGTCTGAGGAAGAGGTTGTTTGGCTTTTTCAAAATCTTCCAATGTAAAATAAAACTCATCTTAGAATGGCTTAAAAAACTTTTTCCCATGTTGTTGGTTCCACAGAAACAGAATGACTTTATAAATTTAGTGAGTTATCAGGACATCACTTCCCTTAGGAGTGTAGACTCATTGCGGGTCATAAAAAATATGCAAACAAAGGTGGGAACTGGCACTGTAAATATCAAACATCCTTTATCTTGTCATTGAAATCCAGGTGAGTCCCAGGGCACCTAATATGAATTAGTAATAAGAGCAAAATACAATCTCATGTTGAAACACGGGGAAATATTTAATTTTTATCTTACAAAGGATGCCTTTCCTTTTCAACTCGCTTATTTTGCAGCAAAAATCAATGCAGTATGTGGAGTAAAAATAGGTCCAGTATGTAGAAAACATATGATTTTTCCTAAAATCTTTTAAATGTGCATGTATGCTCTTTCTAAATTTATTCCATTCAATAGGCAGCTAGAATGCAACTTAAATGCATGATGTTTTGGACTTATTCATGGTTTCTGTTTAATTATCACAAATCCAACAGTCATAAAATGATTTCTCTGTATATTTCTAATATTTTCATGACCAATGTGTTAAGTCAGATTTCCTGTTGCTGGTAAAACATACTCAAAGGCCACACTTAAGGGAGGAGAGTTTTATTTGGTTCAGTTTCAGAGGTTTTAGTTCATGGCAGGCTGACTCCAAGACTTGAGCATCATTGCAATTGGGCATGGTAAAACCAGGTGCTTGCTTAATGGCTCCAGTGAGCAGAACAAGGAAACAGCACCAGTTATGGAGGAGTCAAGGGCCAAGTGTAGCACCCAAGACCACAACTCCATAAACCACTCAGATATACCCAGAAGTATGCTGTTGTAATGCATAGGTAGCTCTAATCTACCTATGTCAATCAAGATGACAGTGCAGTTTACTGTCACCACTAGTATTTTTAAAACCATTCCTTCTAGTTATTTGCTGAACATTTTGGTCAGTTCACTTTACATGCACAATAAACCTATGAAAAGGCTACTCCTATATTGTTCCTCTTTGTAACAGACAAACAGAAACATAGAGAAGCTGAGTTGCTGCAGATAAGTTGAGTAAAGATGTGCTGGGTGTTAACGTTAGAGCCCCCTGACCTGGAGCTTGAACTCTTACTTACCATTTACCTAATCCACCATGCAGCAAGTTATTTACTTTAAGTGTATAAACATTCTTCCTTCCCTCATCTTTTCCTTCTTTGCTTAGCAGAGATGTTAGACTGAATGATAATAAAGACAGTCTCTGTTTGAAAGCTTGACAATCTAAATTCTAAATTTGCCATAGATTTTCACTATCACAGGCCAACTGTGCAGGCATTGCAAAATATGTTTCTTTGAATTGTAAGATGACTGACTGTTGGGCTGATGATTTTCCATTCCTTTCGATTATGCAAGGTTTTCTCTTTACTTACAAAGTCACTTACTAGAATAATGATCTGTGAAGAAGTCTTATTTTTCCAGATTAACTCCTCCACCTACCTATGAGTTACAATATAGAGAGAACTACCAGAGAGCTAATTAAAGCTTAGTTGGTGGTGGTAGTTTAAGAAGTGAAGTCCACCCAGTGATGAGTTCAGTTTAAAGGCTTCTCAGCTAAAACACTTGCTTATACTGTTGAGTAAAAGGCAATAGTGGGAAAATCTTGCCCTTACTGCTTCTTCACTTTTGGATTACAAAAAATTTAAATGGAAAGCTAATTTCTCATGCCCTTTTGCAAATACACAATATGAATGTTTTTAACCCAGAAAATTATGATTAAAAATTGAAATAACCCATAATCACACCATCTAGATAACATAATTTTGCATGATATTTACGCATTCTATGTATCTTTATGTATTTATAGTAAGAATAGGTAAATTGTAAATGAAAGGCCTCCTTTCTTACATGCCAAAAAACACTTACAAAAGACATTTACTGGTGATCATTATCTTACTTCCTGAAAAATACTTTATGAGCAAATTGTAATTTATGTACACAAAAAGTTAAACAAGCCTTATTTTCTTGAACCTATACGTTTTCATTAATTAAAATATTAAATAGTTTTCCATATTAATATATAGAAAATAATTTCAATCTTGTAGTGCCTGTTTATTATTCCTTAATTTGGTTACCTTGCAATTAGATGGATTAGCATCATATAGATGTACATGTGGATTGTTTCATGCTTTTGTTTCTGTAAAAAATATTCCTTTACAGTCTTTTTGAAATTATGTTGTACATAAATTTTTAGACTTTACATAGCTGTGTACATTTATAATTTCAATAGATACTATCAAATTGCTTTACAAAAATAATACAATTTATTTTAAACCAAAAGTGATGGATTGCCTAGGTCCCTGAAATTTTCTAACACTGAACATCATAACTGAAGATGTCATTCTAAGAGATGAAAAGAAGAGAATTTTGCTTTAAGTTTCATTTATTTAATAATGCTATTAAGTTTGTTTTTCACATTTTTGGCATTATGTATATCCTATTCTTTAAAATCTTCACATTTTCATTACTTTTTCCTATTGTACTATTCATATTTATTTTTACAGGCCCTTCGCAAATAAAAGAAGGTAATTTTTTGTCATGTGCCTTTTCGCAGTTTTTTCTAGCTGATTATTTATCTTTTGACTTTGTGTTTTCTTACCAGAAGGTAGTTTTATTTTCCATGTTTTTTAAAAATCTATATTTGAAAATGGTAAATTCAATTTTTAATGGAAATTTGTAAGTTCCATTGCAAAGAAATAGAAATAGAACTAAGAACCTAAAACATTTTCTAGGTCTGCCATAAGGAAATGCCACATAAAGGATGTGGCTGGTGGCCTGAAACAACAGAATTCTGCCACACCGCTGGGGTGCACACAGCTGGTACCGAGTGCTGGCAGCACTTCCCTCCTGGAAGGCTCTCAGGAAGAACTTTTCACTGTGTCTCCTGGTTTTTGCTGACTACCAACAATGTCTTTTAATATGCACATCGCTCAGATCTCCACGTCCATCATCATGTGGAATTCTTCCCTGGGCATCTACTGGTGTCCTTTTCCCTTTTTCTGCAAGAAGACCAGTCATTGGATTAGGATTTATCCTAAGGTGGTATAAACTCATTTTAATTTAATTAGCTGAATTTATGAGGATCCTACTGGATATAAGATTACTTTCTGAGGTTCTGGGTGAACATGAATTTTGAAACATTCCAGGACAACACTTACTCATGCAAGTAAAAATGCTTGCAAATTTATTTTATTTTAGCAGTTGAACGATTTGGGTATTATTTTTAAAGAAATGTTTTTCAAATTTAGGTTTGCATCACAGACTTGAAGACTTTGAAATACAGCTATTTAGTCTCTACACCAGAGATACTGATTCTGTTGAGCTTCAAGATTTCGCCTGACCTGGGTCGGGGGCGCTGTTTGCAGCTCCTGTTATAAAACAAATTGTTACCTTTCAAACCTCATAATCTCCCAGGATTCAAATTAGGATTAAAATCCTAATTTGTAACACCTCAGAATGTGACTGCTTTGTGAAATAGTACTGTAAATTAAAAGAAAGGTAGGGTGGGCCCGAATCCAGTCTCTGTTTCTTCCTAAAATGATTAGGAAATTTGGGAAAGTCATGGGAAGGAACCTGAGCAAGAGTTTCATCTATGAACCAAAGAGTTGTCATCCTACTAACACTTCAGTCATATCTAGAACTCTGAGAAGCACATTACTATGCTTTGAGTAACTCAGCCTGAAGTATCCATTACACAGCCCTGGAAGATGAAGACAGAGCTACTAGTTTAAGAAATGAGGAAAAGATTCTATTTCTCCAGATCCTGAGGCAGACCATTACTCAGAGATCAGGCTTGAATTAATCCTCCATTCTCTTTTTTCCATTGTTTTGCATCCTGGTAATAAACCAAAATCCCATATTTACTAGAATATAGTTTTGCTCCTATTCTGTATCATTCAACCACTTTTGATTCTAAACATGTCAAATATTTTAATATCTTAACATAAGGTGGATTTAATACCTTACTAATATATATAAGGCTTTAATATTTATGTGATATGTTAATATCTAGCAAGATTGTTTTGTTTTCATCAGTCTCTTCGCAGAATTGTTTTAGATATTTCTGCCTTTTTTTTCAAATGGGAACTTGATAAAGTCTTACTTATTGTCATTTAATGATGATCATATTTCATATGTCTATTATTATTTTGAGTGAATTGATAACATTATACTGTTTCCAAAAACCACCTTTATCTCTTTAGTTAAATGTAATTTTATATAATTTAGCATATTTTAGTATAGATCTCCAAACATGAATCTTGGAAATTGTTATTTCTTTCAATGTATTGTGGTTTTTTTGTGATTGTCATCACAAATGAGATACTCTTTTCTATGATAGCATATATATGAGTCATTTATATTCATGAATATGATTACATGTTAAAGATTTCTATTATTGTTTCTAATATTTTTCAGATGTCTCTTAAGATTGTTGCTCAATTACATCATACCCTAAGATTTGGTTCTCTGATTCAGTATTTATTAGTTCACCAGTTCCCACCGCCAATTGGTGCTGGTTACTTACATTAGTCAGAGCGTTAAGGGAAGCAGTGGTACCTGATTAGGCTTCTAATAATTCGAAAAGGATTTCAGACAACGCATTAGCTGGACGAGGAACAAAGGACTGTCAGCAAGAAGCATGTTACAGCCGTGCCACCAGTTCCATTTGGTGACAGCCCTGCTGCCCCTGCTGTGCACAGATGTCACATCTGCACCGCCCGGCCAGCCAGGACTCACAGGGCACCGCACAGGAACTGCCAGCGTGGTGCCACTGCCTGCGCACTCCTGTTGCTGGGTTTTCTTTGCTTTCAGCTTCTTTGCATTGAGAGCTCCAGTCAAAGTCATAGGCATTTTCTTTCTACTGGCCACAAGGGCCAGGAAATAGAGCAAATGGCTGCACTTGAGGTGTGTGCTCTGCATCATGGATAACTTGTGCTCCCCTCCCCTCCACCAAAAACAGCAAAAAAAAAAAAAAAAAAAAGGAAAAGCAAAAAAGGGCAAGTTCTTACTACATTAGTGCTTCCAAATAGGGTCTGATTGTAGTAACAAGGCGGCATTGCTGTCTACCTTCCCTTGCCTCTCACCCTTTAATTTTTTCAGTTTTCTACCTCGATAGAATAGTTCAGCAGAATAGCTTCAAAGTTTCACCATAAAAAACCATACAACTGTAGTTGAAATATGTATTTTTATCATGCTACAGATCTGGACTCTTCCTTCCGTCCTTCCCTCCCTCCCTCCCTCCCTTCCTCCCTCCCTCCTCTCTTTCTCTCTTTCTCTTTCTCTTTCTTTCTTTCTTTCTTTCTTTCTTTCTTTCTTTCTTTCTTTCTTTCTTTCTTCTTTCTCTCTTTCTCTCTTTCTTCCTTGTTCCTTCTCTCATTCTTCCGTATAGGGATTTAACCCAGGGACTTTGCAATGAGATATATTCCCAGCCTTTTTAATTTTTTTTTGTCAGAATCTTATTAATTTGTTACATTTCCCAGGCTGTGCCTGAACTCACCACCCTCCTGCCGCAGCTTCTCCGAGTGCTGGGATTGTAGATCTGTTCTCTCAGCTCTATGTAGGATACAGTGTTCTATTTTTTTAGGAGATTAACAATGGTTAATATGGTGCATATTCTTATCATCAAATTAGTTTCTCTATTTTTAATCTAGTAATTTTTCATAAATCAGAAATTTCGACAAATGTCTGACATATTTCTGAGAACATGTTGGTTTTCTTTTGACTTATAAATATATTGCATTCATAGACTTCTTAAACTAATTTCTTAAGCTACATTTTTATAAAAAACTTATGATCCTAACTTGTTCTTTATATATGTCACTGACATCCTTGTTTATGTTACTTTAAAATTAATAGTAATTTGTGAAACTGGTTAATATTTATCTATGGCGTATTTTTTTATAGTAGACCATTGCTTATCTTAGGTCAAAAGAAAAGGTTGAATATTTTGCTCTACAACTACAACTACAGTTGTATGGTTTTTTATGGTGATATGAATGTCAGAATTGCTTATTATATAAAACTAGGAGGGAATTCTGGTGCTAAACCACTCATTTTGAAATTTGTTCATATGTTTTAATGGCCAGCTGTGGCTTTTTTCCCAGAAAATAGACTCTTCAATTCATTTTAAAAATTTGTACAGGACCTTTGCATATTTCTGTCATGATTCTTTTAATTTCCTCAAGATTTGTGGGTAGTGCTCTGTTTACTCTAATATAGTAAATTTTAATTTTGTCCTTATGCTTATTTTCATGCTGTATTATAGTTTTATTTCCAAAGAAATGCCCCTTTATTAAATGCTATTTTTCTGTTTCCTTGTGAGTATATTTCTAACTTTATCTTTATTAGTTTCTTTATACCGCACTCTGCAGGATCCTATTTTTACTCTATTCATAATTTTTAAAGCTATCTTCCAGATTCAGACTCTCACTTGAATCATTGTAGCCTGATGCAGTAATAAATTTTCTTCTGCAACACAATATTAGCAACTATGTGCATATTTGGATATGCTTCATTAATTCCTAGTAATTTTGCAATATAAGTTATGATTTTTTTCTTTAAGAATTGTTTGAAATGAATTCAAAGGTTATTTTTGCTTATACTTTGACATTAATTTTAAGAATTTTTACATTGAGCTATGCTTACAGTATCTGCCATACTTACACTTTGGGAATATTAAAACACACCAATTATACAAAGAAACATGATTAAATTATCTGTTTCATGAATACGACTATGCACATCTTAGAAAGTATAAAGTTTGATAGGAACAGTAACATATATGCATACGAATAAATAGGAATGTAACAAATATAAACTATTCACAAAATACATTTAGAAATGCTATTTTATGTTTAGTAGAGTTTTCATGGGCCCATTGATTTAAATTTAAATCTATTCATTGATTTTTCTATGCATTTTTTACATTTCATTAGTTAGGTAATGGGATGTTTTTTATTGTATGAAAATTTGGTAAGTTATAAGAGCACTGTATTTTTTCCTTGCTTTACTAACACCTTTCACAACATATGTGCAACTCTGAGATCAATAGCATCAGCAAACTTTCTTTATCCAAATATGTCCCTTTCCTTTACAATAAATCTTTCTCATTAATCATCTTTGTTTCTTTATATGCTTTTTATGTCAGTTATATATTTTAACCAATTTAAGTCTTCTTACATGAAATTAGGATATTTAATATCTCCATATCGTTTTTATATGATTATTTTTCAGCATGTGTTAACATATGTTAAAGCTTTCAAACATTTATCGATTACAGTTTTATCTTCTGTGTGGATTAGTATTCAAATATGCACGTACTCATTTTTCATGTGTTCAAAGCAGTTCTCTTCTTTTTCCTTCTCTACCTTTCTCTTCCTTTTTATTCCGTAGTATTCCTTATTTCTTCCATGAGTCTATCACAACTCAATTTTATAGATGTATTATTTTTAAAAAGGATGAGAATTTCCAGTGACATTCTGTATTTTTCTAGAATGCTTTCCTTAAGTTTGAACAACAGACTGTGTGAAGTAGTTTTGGGTTAGCATTATTCATTTTTCCCTCTGTTTAGTACATTGTTGAGGGTTTTGCTATACAGAAGTTGGAGCTACTGTGCTAGACCAACTTCCCAATCTTTCTTGCTGTTTCACTATTTTCAAATTTGTTTTTCTGCCTTAAGTTAAAAAAAATTGAAATTAAAACTAGCTATGTCTTGACTCATCAATTTTTGAAATATTTTTTATGGTGAATTTTGATCATCTCTTTTAAATAAACAATGTAGGTTATTTCTGGAAAATCTTGCATATTCTAGCTTAACTTTTCCTTTTCTACTTACAGAGATATCATCTGAGGAAATATTGATTTGTGTTGGGGTTCAGCAGACTTTGCCCGTGGTGTGTAAGAATTTGCTAAGGGAGAAAAGTCCATTGCCCTTGTACTTTTTGTTGAAAGATGCAAATAAAAAAGGCAATGCCGAAGTGTAAATGATTTGCATACGTCATAGATGGGAAGGTTTGGATTTTGGGATCTGATATTTTCATTTATCACAGCAAAACTCTGAAGAATTTTATTGACTGAACCAAAGACATACTTGGAGAGAAGTTTGTGCAAATTTTAAATAAAATTTTTTCATCTCCAATCTATGCTGTTTAGTATACAAACTAAAATCACAAATTTGTGAAATTCATTTCATCTGCCAAAAGAGGAGGAATTTCTATTTTTACAGAATTTTTGTGATCCTCAATTAGAAAATTATGTACCATTTTATTAACACAAATCACATTCTATAATTAATGCTCTATAAAAACTTTCATAAGATGGAAGTGATGGAAAGGAAATTGCTACTGAAATGTTAGCATATAACTACTCCAAGACACATGCGTATTCCTTCAGGTGAGATGAAAGTATTGCCTTGGGTGGCCCTGCATTTAAGAGGCATAACTCCACTACCCTCTCATTGTTTCCTAGTCTTCCTTCTTGTCTCAAGATGCTTTTACCTGCTGAGTGTATCATCCAATTTTGTATTCATTACTGCCCTAAAAAAAATCAGGATGTCCCTATATTAAATAACCTTCCTGACTCAGTTTTGTCAAATAAGATTATACCTTACCTGACATGATTCTAACTTGCTCCTATTTACTAGTGTGCATTTTCAGTTTTTCTTTTTTCTTTCTGAACAGTATCTTAAGTTCTCTCAGATCAGAAGCACTGTGCTCTCATCCTGTGTCACTCACAGTGCCCAGTTGAAGGCCGTCTTTATTTTCCATATTTGGCAAACACTTGTGCAAAAAAGAGCAGCCAGTTTATTTGCTCTCTTTCCTGAGGGTTTGGACCTCTATTAACTATACAAAGATGAAGCACTTAGTAACTTGACACTTTTACACAGGTTTACACAGTTCATGCCAAAATTTTATACTTCAATATAGCACTTGTACTATAAAGCATCTTTTTTTCTTAAATTGTGCAGTGCTGGCCAGTACCAGGCAACGATTATCATGGGATGAGTTATTTCCATCCCTTTTGTGCTATGTGGAGTGCAACTACAGTGTGGGTTGCCTTTTATTCAAAATATTCAATTTGGTGATGTCTTGTAAGGCAACTGTTGACCCTGTTCACTCTTGCCCTTGGCCTTGGAGGGTTCAGAGGGAGTCTAGGGAGTTGAGAAGTCTATGTAGATTTAACTTGAGTTGCTTTTTTAAATCACTGGAGACCTATAATTTATACCTTCCTTTAATTTATAATATTTACCTCCAAATAAACTTTAAGTTTCAAAGATAGAGGGTGTACTATATTTATCCATCACCTCCAATTTTCTCTCTGTTAATAAAGGAAAAGTTCAAGATTGCTTTGGAAGATCTAATGTTTAAGTATGTTCATGCTAGCTTTCTTGGGATTAATAATTCATGTATTTTATCGCATTTGGGGCATTTCAGTAAGTATATTATACCTATATTTTCTGTACTGTCAGTAAATTTTGTAGCTCTTAAAATCTTTGACATGAAATACAGGTTTGAAAAGCTGTAACACTAGCAATACATTAATATTTATGTAGCTCTTCTCATGACAAACATTGGCAAATGCTCCCCAGTAAAATAAAATGAAATAAAGCATGAAGAAGGTGGTTGATTCCAAGTCCAAGGGTCACTTTAAAAGACAAGTGAAACGAATTTGTTTGGCAAAGTGATTGGCCAGTTTGCACAAAAGATACCAGTTCCTCCTAGTGACCTCCCTTGGCAGCTAGAGATTTGAAGCAGCCTCTGAACAATAAGACAAGTGTTATAATTAACAAGTCAAATTCAGCACAACCTTTCCTCTCCCTCAGGTAAGAGGTGCGTCTCCTGTCTGACTACTAATTAACCAGCTCTTCAGCCCCACGGGCCATTTTCATATCGGTATTAATGCGACTTTGCTGTTCTAAATATAAATAATGGTAAATAAGGTGATAAAATGCAGTTGTAAAAGCACCTTTAATTTATTGTGGGATATTATTTTCTTCACACATCACAGAAACAAATTATTGATATAAATTATGCTAATTTATTACTGTGATGAGGTCATTCATGAGTGAGAGATAAATTTGGAGGACAAATGCCCTTTATTGTGTACCTACTGCTTCTCTAATTGTGGGTTGTCTCTGCCTAATTTCCTTTAAAAATGATGGTTTTACAGAGAGGTATTCATCCCTTTCAGACGTTTGTATTCTAATTGAAACAGAAAGGATGGAAACAGGATACTGAATGGTATCACAGCACAGGATGCTGGTGGACATACATTCAGGGAGACAGCAGTACAGGTCTCTGCAAGGTCTCTTAATCCTAAAATATTGTTGCGAAAGCATTTCAAAGTTCCAAAATCTTCTAATGACATTTTCCCTCTAGTGATGACCCTGATATTCCACCAAAAATAACCTCTAACTGGAGATAGCTGACTTCTGTCTTCTGATCTGAGAACCATAGGAAGAAGGTGACCATTAACTATGTATTTTAGCTGCATGTTCATATGTGTTAAGAGGAAGAACTAGGAGTGAGAAATAACCAATAATGATCCTCACAGTTTATCATTTTGTCAGGTTCCACTCAGGATCTTGTTTTTCTGTTTTAATTGCACAATGCAGATAATTGTACAATGCAGCAATAGAGCCTCCTGGTTTCATGATTACTTTTGGGGGGACCAAATCCATAAATGAAAAGAGTATGCATGGAAGTCATGATTTCCTAATTAAA
Organism: Hydrochoerus hydrochaeris; assembly: GCA_004027455.1. Lineage (NCBI taxonomy): Eukaryota > Metazoa > Chordata > Mammalia > Rodentia > Hydrochaeridae > Hydrochoerus > Hydrochoerus hydrochaeris. The sequence continues at coordinate 23,320 of PVLA01004314.1, read as the reverse complement.
ATGAGGTTTGGCTCTGAGTATGTCATAATTGCAGTGATTCTCCGGTCCACTGAAAGTTCTGTTTTACAATTTAACACATGTTCTGTAAGATCACATATACTACAATTTGGCTTCTTCCTATTTTCTTGTTCTCTTACTTTCTTTACATTGTCTTTCTCAACCTACATCTGCCTAACTTGGATTCTACTTAAGACTTACTTGAAGGACCACCTTGTCTAGAGATATATCACTTCTTTCACTTATTTAAGCCTGAGATTGTGATCCTCCTGGGCAGGTATAATCATAATGTCTTATTTTCCTAGATCACTATGTGTTATTACAAACTGAGTTTCTTTTGTGGCTCATATTTAGGTGTCCCCCCAAAGCCTCATACAGTCATAGATGGGACTTTTTCAGAAGTGGCTGGCTCTACAGTGTGTGATGCTGGGATTGATTCATGGTGAAATGCTAGGATCAAGGGCACTGGGATTAAGCGTGTGAGTGGGATTTACCCTAAATAACCTGGATAAGACATGAGAGATAAGAAGAGCTGTGGTCATCACTTGCTTGCTTTGCTACCTTCTTTCTACCATGAACTGTTTCTCCTCTATCATGCCTTGGAGCAGACTGATAATGGACTCAAATCTCTACAAACTGTGAGCTAAATAAACTTTTCCTTCTTCAATGCTGGGTGTTGGGTATTTTGTTTCAGCAACAAGAAAAAATAACTAGGATAGTTACTGAATGCAAGCTTTTCAAACTATTTCTAGTTAATTTACATGTGCATGCAGTTAAGTGCCTGTCAGAGTTCATAACTTTTAGTAGAAATCTCAAAATTACTTGAAAGAATAAATGACATCACCAAGCAAAAAGTTTAACTTCACATAGTGCTACACAAGAAAACTCTCTGAATCAGAGTAATCTTTTGAGACACTCTTCTTACAAACAAGCACCTATAACTAACAGCATTGCTAAGTCTTTGTATCTAGCTGCTAAAATTAAGGGAACCCAGTTCCTACACTATCAGGATTTGCATTAAAGCCATGGGATAATTCCAGAGCCTATTTGGAAATTAAATTAAAGTAATACCAGACAAAATAAAATCTTTGGAAAAATAAAAGCTAGATTTCAACCTGGCTAAAATTATCTTGAAATGGGTGAACCCCAGACTGCCTTTTCACTGTGTTTTCACAATGTTTATTCATAAATTTAGAATGCAGGCAAGCTTACTGTTCAGCTGGAAATACCCTTTATTTACCCAAAATTATATGAATAGTGATTAAACACATATTTCATCTAAAATACTTTGCTTAATAAATTATAAATCAGAGTATTCCAAGCAAGTATTTTATGAAAGAAACATGGATTTTTGACACAAGTCTCCTACTCTTGACCTCTTTCTAATACCTGAGTTCTTAGACAAGTGATAATTAGAATTAAGTTGATTGTTTACAGTTTTCATTGACCTCCTCAATATTTTCTGCTCAAGGATTGAAACTAGATAAGAACTAGGACTTTGGGTAGGTGATCACTACACAGATCCAACATGAATATTTACTATGGTGTTTTTGAAAATTATTTCCTCAATATCTTACACTCAAATTTCTGGAATGGCTTTTAAAATGTAGAGACGGGAACTCACTTGAAATTTAATAGATCATAATTTCTGAATGAAGGTTAAAATATATAGATTTGTATTATGGTCTTTTTTTTTTTTTATCGGGACCAGGGATTGAATTTACGACCATGGGCTTGCAAGGCAGGCACTTATGCCGCTGAGCTAAATCCCTAGCCCTGTATTGTGGTCTTTTAAAAGAAAATTATACCACTAAACTAGAAAAAGTTGTCTTTTTATAAAAACTGTTATCTTCATGGGATAAATTATGAATGTATTATTTGAACATGTATTTATCATTAAATATTTTCTGACAATTTACTGTGTGCTGGGTTGTTAAAATAGTGGAGGACTATGAAAGTGAAAAGAATTAAGAAGACCAGTGTTTAAGGGACTTACCAAACAACATGAAAAATAACTAAATAACTGTAAAGAAGGAGTATGCCTCTCCATATACAGATACTCAGAAATATTAGAAACTGCAGGTATTTTCTGTGAAGGTGGCCCGACTTTGATAACAGACTGAAAATAAAGCACCATGTATCAACTCTTCCAAAACTAAAGTGTCATGTTTATTCTAATGGAGTTTCATCTCAAATTGGTGTCTTTGTTGTTTACTTATTTATTTTGGTACTAGGAATGGAACTCAGGACCTCATGCTTGCCAGGCAGGTGCTGTGCAGCTGTGCTAAACTTCCAGCCCCAAATTGGTTTATTAATAATAATGCCACTCTATAATATGTTTACTCTTCTGTTGATACATAAGAAAATAACTTTCAACAAAGTTTTCTCTTCCTAGGCATACGGGGATATTAGTTTGCTCTCTGTTAAAATGGAGGTTTCCTAGAGATTTATTCAAATGATAAATTAAATCTCTTTCTTCCATTTGCTGTAAGTGTTTTGCGGAGTTGCATTACAGTTGTATTTTGTGACATGGAACTCGGTGTCATCTCTTGCTCAGTGTCCGTGTAAGTGGTAGTGCCTCTTCTGGAGGAGACCGTCTGCCTGCCACGGCTTCACCTGACAGTGCCTCTGCAGTGTGATCACTCATGTGACACTTACTACTCTTAATTATTCCCATTAAAAAAAAAACGGCAGCTCTATCGATTGGTTCGCAGATTGATAAATCATTGGTGATCACTGAACAGTCCCTGCACTTCCTGCTCTTTGCCTTGAGTGCACTGCCACGCTATCATTACCGAGAGAGACATTCAATATTGATTCTCAATCACCCAAAAATCTATTATTAAATTAAACCGTATTACCACATTTTTTCAATTTTTCTCTACCATTGATTTAACTTTATTGTCCCTTTGGCTTGTTTCATTAGCTTACTTTGAAAGATGTCATCAGAAATAACCCTGTGAAACTCTGTAACATTTACTGTAGGGATTAAGTGGCTGGTTCACTACATAACAGAGAATCTTCCTCATAGGGATCTGGATGAATTATTTTCCTCTGCCTTCTCCAGAGGAATTGCTGTATTTTTTTCTTATAAACACTGTATATAATATAACTAGTCATGTTTTTCTATTCCTGCTGACTGATGGAAAGGTAGTGACAAATTTGAGTTCTTCCTTTACTCTGCATAGATTTCATGGCATAAATGTTCTGTATTTATCTTCTGGTTCCATGTCACTTTTTATTATCTTTCATTTTTCATTGCCTCAAATTTCTTCCCAACTGAAAACACATTTTATTTTTCTACTGTATATGTTTCTAATGGAATGAGATGCCCTAAATTATGTCTGAAACAAGGCCAGTTATAATTGTGCTTTTCTGCTTCCTGTATGTTGGGATTAGGAGTGATCCTTAAAGATTAAATGGAAATATTTCAACCTTTACTAATATAAATCCCAAAAATGTTAGTGGGGGAAGGGCAGAATGAAAAGTGAGGAAAAGAACCAGGTAAACTTTGGCAAAAGAATGGATTTTGGTAAGCTCTTAAAATAGAGGCCTAGGTCACAGTTGACATGACTGTTGCACACCAGAAAGTACGAAAAACTTAAAAGAAATAACTATAAATACAGGAAAACGATGAAGGTGCATATTTTTACATGTCTCAGAAGTTTACACTGGGAAATGAAGGCAATGTCTTTATTTTTCACATTTTTCTTTTGCAATTTCAGCTGGTTTCATCACAAGTTCTGTGTGCACAATTAAGAATTTGAAATTCAGAGTGACAGACATTCAACAATCAACTCTAGCAAGTCTGATACAGGCTGGCGTCGAATGCTTTAGTGGTGGAAATTGCTGTTCCTACGATAGTTGATGACAATGCAAACTTAATCAGTATATATCATATTCTTCTAAAATATTTCAAATGCCTACTGGACTAATCATTGAGTATCAGAGCTTGAAAATATCTTACAGAACATCTAACATATAATCTGTTTATTAACAATCACTGAAACTAAGGATTAGATAAATTATGTTATTTATCCCAAATGGCAACCAATCTGTGCTGAGAACCAGAATGAGAACCGAAGTTATGCCTCATGGTCAGCAGTAACTCACCTAGTAAATCAGGTATTCCTGAGGTGTTTCAGGGTTCTTTTCTTTGATGTCCCTGGCCCTCTCTTAACTACTTCTGTCTTTTTACCTATTGAGGAAGACTTGATATGAGTACTAATATGCTTGTATTGAGATAACTTTGTGCTAGCTGACTTCCTCTGATAGCTCCTTATCACTTTTAAAATATTTAGTCATTTATCGTTGATCCCTGACATACTGTTCAATGATTATTTCCCAAATGCTCACAGTGGGAGGCAAGAGTTGACTATTTCTCTGATCAGCTTGATCTCCCGCGCAGCTGACAGAAAGTCTCTAGGGATGCAGCAGGTATGAAGCTGTGTGAGCCACAGCTCTGCCCTAGTCTGTTTATCTTTTGTCGATACAATGAATGATAGGCGAGGCTCATAAATTCTGTCGCCCTGTATGTCACTGATATGTTGCTTTTATTTGCATAGTTTTTAGCTAGAGCAAATATTTAGAAATCAAAGATGAGAAGCATATTTAAAGTTTGTAAGCAGCGCAGTTCTGCAGGCCATGTGGCGCCATCTAATCTTTCATTCTTATAAGAAAGACCAGCAAAGCATTCTACCTTGCATCATGCATGTGCTGTATTATTTCTTGGAGGAGATTCAGGTGATATTAAGAATATGAATATTTCAAACTCCATGCCAGTTTTCTTATTATCATATAGATAAGGCTCGTTTCAAAGGATCCATGCTAGTGGAAATATGACTTAATATTAGAAATTAATGAGCTTAATTTCTCTAATACTTACATCAGTTCTTCATAGTAAGTTAAAAATTTATCAGGGCAAATAAATTATTTCAGACTGTTGGGTTTCCCGGTAGCACCCTTTTTTCAGCAAAATATTAATTAGGCAGGGAAAGATGCTGGTATTGAAGTGGAGGGTTCTCTTTTTCCTCGACTTCACATTTCTGCAGTGATTGGTGTTCAGGGAGAATAACATACCTGGTCATTTGAGTCACTGACTTTTCCCCAAAAGAAATGATTGATCCGATTGGAGAGTTTAGGGGAAAATGAAGTCTGTTCTGTCTCGCTGCTCGCTCTTGTCTTTCTCCCAAGGCCGGCTGCCCTCAGGGAGCACACGTGCTCTGAACCACAATATTGGGGTCCTTGCTTCTGTCGCCTTTGACATCTTCCCTGCTGCCACTCAGAATACTGTGGCTTCTATAAGCGAGTTTGCTATAGTCTGTACATACCTAATCTCTCTTTTACTCTTTTTATTCAGAACCAATCTGATGTCTTTGAGAGTCAGGTGCAAATTTAAGAATCCCTGAAACTTGTCTTGACATCTAAATGAAAAGATTATTCAGGTTAAAAGGAAAGTCTGTACATGTAAGAATTATTTCCTGAAATGATATTTTCTTTTTTTTTTTTTTGATGATCATGAGATTATGATTTTTGTGGAGTTTTAGAGTACTTAACTTTAGATCTTTGTTTCATTGGAAGGCAAATTTATTTATCAACTTGAGATTTTGACAAACTGTTTCATCCCTGGAAAAGTTTGTGACGTATTTCAGAATGATAGGTACAGTTTTACCAAAAATAGGCAATATTATAACACTGTTTGAATAGAACAGGCTCTGAAGTTTTGATTAGGATAAAACACAGGTTCAATTCTTACTGTATTGCTATTTAATCAGAAACATGGAATATAAAAATTGTTTTCACACTCCTTTTTCTGCCTATTTCCAGAAATCCCCCCTCCATGGTGTCAGGGATAAAAACTCATGAACAGACATCATTTACATAACCTCCTGGGGGGATAAGTTAATACTGAACTGCATGTTTTACCCTCTGTAAGTTAGGTTTGTTTCATAATAAAAAGTGTGGTTTTCATACATATTTATGACTGACCCCTCTCACACATCAGTTTCCACATTTTAAAATTTTAGTGTGACATTTACCGTTCCGCAATTTGTTTTCTTCACCTCCCTCCTCCCCTTATTAACCTCTGGGCTCCATCTATATGCCACAAGAGAGGGCGGTGGGCAGCGGGGACCACTTTGCTGAACCGAATCAAATAATGCAGTGGCTCTTGGGTTAACCCTGGTTCCTCTCCTGTCAGCCATAAACCACCAGCTTTTTTGTTTTTTTTTTTAAATGAGGAAAGAATGAGCATTTGATCTTTGGTTCGGACTTATCAGAGAAGATAGGCAAATACCCCTGCGTCTAGCCATATCATTTACACAGTTTCCTTAAAGATCTTGCTCACTGAAGTACCTTGATCTACAGGTTTGTGATCACTCAGTTAGAAAATGCTCCCTGTACCTTTCAGGGGGGAAAAAAAAAGAAAGAAAATTGACTCAGCTAGTAGTTGGACACGTGAAAATGAGCAGATCTAAGGGGGCTGAAGTTCAGCTAATGGTTCCCTCAATTACAATCACAAGAAAGCCCCAGGCCCTGGGGGAAGCTCGGTGCCTGGGAGCCCTGACCTTATTCTTTGGGTCCTGGGTCTGGCCAATGTGAAATCACTTTAGTGAGTCACCCCGAAATATCTCCAGTGATCGTGCTGCAGTTATCAAATGGAGTTCAGGAAGAAGGCAGTCGGTCTGTCAGCTGTGTGTGTGTGTGTGTGCGCGCACGTGTGTGTGTGTGTGTGTGTGTGTGTGAGGTTTAAGGGGGGCATAGCCCCCGAGCGGGATGACCCAACAGTCTTGGGAGTGAGGAGGGCCTCAGGGCTGGAACCAGAGCTCTGGAAAGCGGGCTTGCGGGCGGCTGCGGGCAGTTCTCCTCCTCCCGCTGCTTTCACGGCTATAAAAATGCATTTCCTGATCTTTCCAGTACAGAAAGCATTTTGGTGAAAAGGCATTGAAAAATATAATGAAATAAACTGAAGAAATGCTAGTTTTATGCTTGCAGTGCAGCTCAGATGGAGGATTTACTGTTTTTTCAAGTTACTATATAAAATTGCCTTAGAAAGAGCCTTTTGCATTTCAACTAGTCTCTTTCTCGAGGAAAGCCTTCAGAAGTTTTTAACTACGGTGGAAATGCAGTAGAAAACACAGTACACATCAGGGTGGTTATGGCGCTGCTTCGCTTCCTGGGTTCCTATAGCAACCCCTCCAATTTCATCTGCCCATTATTGACCAGATATATTTTTAGTGACTACTCACAGCAGAATAAAAACTGAAGAAGACAAAATACTAGAGGAATGGAAGGGAAATATAGTCGCCATTTGTTATTTTTCTAACACAAGTTCACTAATTATAAATGTGGCCCACACTTTCAAATAAGTGTTATTTTTCCTCTCCTTGGATTACTACACCGTCAGTCCAGGGAATTCACAGAAACACGCAGACCCATACTCTTACCCAAAGCAGCTGGATTCCTGCAGAAACCCGGGCCTATGGACATTTGTATTTGCCAAGTGCAGACTAAGTCTGCAGGAAATGCACTGTCAGGAAAAGGTAAACGTTAATGAAGGATGTATCTCAGGGAAGCGGATTCGCTGAGTGCTTTTTATCTGTCAAAACCAACTCCGTCAGTACACACTTTCTGGACAGATCGAATGTTTATAGAGTCTTAAATTGACATTTACTTGACAATTTTTGTATTTCTATCAAATGGCTTTCTTTATTAAGCCTAGACAGTTCAGTGTACTATTGCTACTTTTTTCCTCTGTGGAGAAATTAAGCATCCAATTCTTTTACATTTTTCCAATGAAGACAGGGGTGAGATGGACAGTATATCTTGTGATCCTTTCAAGGGCTATTTGAATAAACTGTAAACATTGTTTAAGTAAAAATTGTGGGATTAATGATAGCATAATGTTTCACTCTATTCTAGTGTAGATTAATCAGTCAAATTACAAATTAATTGTGATATACATTTAAAGAAGTTTAAGAAATTTCAGTATGTATTTATAATATATAGAATAATTAAAATTGTAAACCATAGTTCATGGCCTTTAAAACATTTTAAATTTATTTGTAAAGGTTCAATCTGGAAGTTGAACACACAGAAAGCCAGAGGCGGTGAAACCATGCTTTGAAGTTACTTAAAAATGAGGTTACTCTCCAGTTTATAAATATCCAGATGACCAGGCTAAAGCACATGGAGAGAAACATGTACCACTGTGAAAAAATACAATCAAATTAACCAAAATCTTATTCAATGACTTCTGCATTTATGTAGTCTCAGTTTTGGTTCATTAGGAAGATTCTGGTAACAGAGACCAGGACCCTTTTAAGGGTACCAAGAGTCCAGAAGGTCCCCACACACTCTTCCTTTTCCTTTCCCTTCTAGTCTTCTACATATTTTCTGGCCGTCACATGCACATTTCTACCTATTAATTGAATTCTATCACATATCTCACCACAAAATCCATTGTTGGAGTTTGATTTTTCTCAAAATGTTGTCTGTCACAAATAATTATAATTTAAATTGGTATTTATGATATACATTTTAAAGAGAGTTTTCCTAAAGAAATTAAAGAAAAGCTAAATGTCCTGGCTAGTCTTTCACTAAAACTGTTTTTTTTTTTTTTACATATATCTCTTCCTGCATACTTACTTTTTATTTTAGTTTTGTAAGTATTATTTAATATATCCTCCAAATCCAGCAGTGGACTTAGGAATTACTAGATGCTTAAAAATCTTTTGCATGTGGCTTTTTGATTTTCTGTTTCCTTGCTTTTAAGGGTTAAGTATGACATGGGCTATGGGAAGGAGAGGAGTCCAGCATCTCAGCTGGAAGACTTTATTTCCCCCAAACAGGGAAGATCAAAGTAGAAAAGTTATTTGGCTTGTTCAGTGTCATTTCTGTCAAGATTTTCTCTATTTGCCTGATGCAAGCTTATCATCAAATGGCTTTACTTATTGTTCTTGGCAATTATACTAGGATGTTCAGGACTTTGTCTATCTCTCCTCTCTCTCTCTCTTTCCTTCCACCCTTCAAGTCAGGGATACTTAAATGTCTCAAAACAAGCCATTCAAAGCTCTTTTCTTGAAATGCAGGCATTTGAAATTTAAGATCCTTTCTTCAGAGAGTAAGGCCATTGATCACTAAGGATCATCATCATTGCTAATTTGAAAAGGTCATGGTCAAGAATGAGGCCCACAGGGACCAGGGATTTAGTTCAGTGTCATCAGCACCTGCTTGGCAAGCACGAAGTCGTGAGTTCAATTCCCAGTACCAATAAATAAATAAATAAATAAATAAATAAATAAATAAAAACAGGCAAAGAATGAGGCCTATGAAGGAAAATGAGTTGGGGTTGTGAGCAGAGAGTTAGGGGGCTGGATTTTCCCCGGTCTCTAAATCCCTGGGTCTAGCCACACCCAAGGACCTAATGTTGTATATATCATAGGTGTTTCAGACATAGGTTCCATCATATTATTTTGTTGTTGTTAAAGTTAGTCTGGGTGGAGCCTGTCATTTGTAACCTAAAATGTCTCAACTAATGCCTGGGGTGCCATGAAGTTTATGAAAATCCCAGCATAGGGAGCATGTAGAGGTGGATGACATGACAGACCTGGCACCAAGATGTTTTCTTTCCATTACTGGAGCTGATGATCACCTATCTCTGCTGCCTTCGGAAAATAGCCAGTACTTTAATTTCTTCCTTTCCCTGGAAATCTCCCTTTCCTTTCTTTGTGTGTAACCTTGTAACCTTCTCTGCTTTTATGTTAGAGAGGCTTCTACTTTGCATGTGACCTGGAGTCTGGGCCAGAATTCCTCCCGCTCTGAGCACTTTCTAGCCTGTTTTCTCAGCTTTTTATCTGACTTTCAGCGTAAGTAGTCCCTATCATTTTCACTGATAATTTTAAGGTGTGTGTCATAATCTTTCTGAATCACTCGTCCAGTATTCCAATCCCAAACAGGAAGGAGAGTTTACCTCCACTTCTCGTGGATCTTTCTCTGCCCTCCAGTTGGCTCTTCTCTGAACAGGGGTGTGTGGTGCATTACGGCTTCCCACCTCACACCTAGATGAAGAAATACCAAACAGGTATCACATGCTTTCTTGCTTTCTCAAAGCCTTGCTTCCTTCTGCTCCCATAACCGAGCTTTTTGTTTGTTTTGTCTCTATTGTTGTCTGAAATGACTCTACACCTATCATTTATCCTTTCTGGACATGGAGGAAAACCCACATCACAGAGCTGGGAAGGAGCAACTGGTGACCAGCCACAGCTGAACATAGGGTTTGGTCCCAGACAATAAAAGCCCTTGCACCAATGGAAAGCAACAGAGCTGGTGTCCAGTAGCCTTTCTGTTGCTTCTCTGTAGAAATTTTTCATAATGTAGTTTTTACATGCAGACCAGGAGAATTTTTTTTGTGTCTGACTTTACCTGCTAAAATTTGACTGTGTCTTTTCATAGCTTGTCATAAGGAAGTGACCAACAAGGGGAAAAAATAACTTTCTCAGTTCCTTCCCACTCTTCCTGGGTTCAGTTCCCTTTCTTCCACTTTGGCTGACTGAGAGAGCTTCAAGCATTTGCACACTGTCCTCTGCTACACCATCCTGACACGCCAGTGCTGCGCTCTGCAAATCCTCCTGACAGCCTTGTGAGGTGGTCGTTGATACCACCTGCTTTTCCCATAAGGCGGACCAGTCAGGATTCCACGAGGAAACACTGGCACTTGCACAATAGGGTAACTCAGAGGATTTATTTATGGAACTACTTATAATTCTGTGAGTAGCATAGGGAAAACACTTAATCTAAAAATGATGATCTGATGACAGTAGAGGTATTGGGAGAAAATTTAAAAGTTCCAACCTAAATTTAAACACTAAATTTGTAAATATTCTGCAGATAAAGTGTATTTCAAAATTCATGCTGGAAAACAAGGTAGTTTGAGAGTAAACATAGTTTTATGCAAATCTTTGTAGTGATGATGCTCATTAGAACTTTCCTTACCTCTGTAGTCTTGGAAGGATGCTGAAATATCCCTGTCTTCTTATCCTTTCAGGGAGAAGACTCTTCGCCATGGGATGCATTGCTCACACCCTCCAGTATTATTCTTTCATGTAGATTTCTCCCACAGCAAAATTAATGCTATGCACTTGCAAGTTCTCCCATTTGCAATTTCTTTCACTTTAAGTAATCTTATTTTAATATTTCCTGTAAATCTCCTGTATCTCCAAATATTCCTTAAAAGGATTTGGATGTCTGGAGTACACTTTAGCACCACATTGCCCCCAAGCTTTCCTGACTCCTGCTTTTTGCACTGTGTGCCACTACAGTTAAGAGACAAACCACCCTGAGGTGTTAGGCTGGAGTGATTTTACAGAAGTTTCATTCTTTTCTATAATTATCCCAAGATGTATTTTAATTACCAGCAACTTACTCGGATTCATTGAAATGGAGAGTGTAGCTGTAGATCATCTATAATTCCTGTATCACCCAGGTTAGAAAATAATACCTAATCAGGTTAGTAAAAATCTAAAGGTCACCTAGCTCCTGCCTGCCGTATGAACTTTCGTTTTCATAGAACTTTTGATACAAAGAAAATGTGTATTTGAGGTTGTAATAGTGCAATAACAAGTCATACTCTGCTAAGTGACTAAAGTCTGGGACTTATTCATGGAATCAAAGCCAACATCTTCAAGAATTATTGTACCTGAATTAGATTTTCTCCCCTCTTCTGTATATTCTTCACCAAAGGCCTGTCTGAAGGATTTTTTCTGGAGAATGAAGTGCATCTTACATATGCACAAGAGAGAACTGATGATTAAAAACACAGCAAGAAATGTATTGCCTGCTAATTTGTGATTTCTTTTGAATGTCTGTATAGAAGACAAAAATGTCAGGAATAAACAATAGCACTTCCATGTTCTTCAATCCCATGAACAAGAGACAAGATTGGCATAAGGACAGCTCTTATTACAGGACACTTAGATTCTTTAAAATGTTCTTCAGGGGTGTAATCTGGGGTTCTCTCAAACTCCATCTCTTTTTTGATATAACACCCAGGATTGAGTTAGTACCAAGCATCTGACTTATTTGAGACCTTTCATTACTTCATTTCTATCTTGCTAGCATGTGTTGGGGATTGACTGTCAGAAATACCAGAACAGTCAGAATGTAATGCAGATGTAAAAGAGTAAAAAGCTCAATTCACCCTGGCCCCTACTATCACTTTGATTTCATCCATCTTTGAAATTTTATGTATTCTAAAATAATGTCTAGTCATTTCTCATATTATTTGTAAAGCAATAAATGCACATTGTAAAAAGTAGAAATGATAATTGCATGGTTCTAAGTGATTTTCTAAAGGAAAATTGCAAGGTTTTCTAAGCCAAGCAGTCCCACCTAATGTACGGTGCCTCTAACACTAATCTTTCTTCTCCTGGGACAATCTAATAAATTAGGCTCTAATTGGTGTCATCTGATGGTTTTTCTCAGCTGACATGTTTTATTGACCTAGTTGAGAATGCATCATCATTACTAAAGTTGAATATATCATTCTGGGCCTTTAAATTCTTTTTATTCAAGGAATGGAATACTTGAAGTTTAAATTCTGGCTGAAAGTTGGACTCATCTGTTTGTGAACATATTCTATTTGCAACAAGAAAGACTGAACATGAAGAGAAAAAGCGAAATTTTCTCCCATATTTTATTTAGAAGGTAATCTTTTCTTTTAAACTCCCATGGCTTTTGCAGAAATGACAAATTGCCTATCATCTCATTTTCCTCCTTTGCTTTTCTGTGTAAGAAAGCTTAGTTGACCGGTGAACAAGGAAAAACAATGCCAAAGCATGCACTCATTATTGTAATTGCTTATAAAGAAAAGTGAACCTTCCCAAAATCAAAATAGGCCTGGAGAGCAAATAAAAGGTTGTGTTTAATCAAAATAGAGCTTTACTGCATCTTTCTTTTGACCATTTCTTATGAATTCTTATGGTAAAAAATGGCAAGTACAGAAAGGACTTCTGACAATATTTCTACAATTACTGAGAAATATTTTGTGCAGACTTTACATCGCTCTGTAGTCGGAAACACGCTAGCAAGGGAAACAGCCAGAGTGACAGCACCATGCTAGTCAAAAGGACTCAGCTTGTTCATCTTTTTAGGTGCATTGGTAGAAAAGCTACATCTGTTTGTCAGATCTTTGTGCATTAGTTTCTAATCATTCCTTTGAGAATGTGACAAATATGTCCCTTCTGTACAAATTTTGAATGCTCCTTGATTTGAGTAGTTCCTTTTTTTTATTTATTTCACTTATGAGCATGGTTTTTTTTTTTTATTTTGAAGGTAGTAAAAAATACAACAGAACATGACAGAGCAAAGCCAATCGAGACAATGCAGTGAGATTCGTACAAAACTTCACAGCAGGAAACTGGGATAGTAGTAATAGGTACCACAGTGTATCTTGTTATCTTCACAATAGTTGTCTTGTCAATTAGGTATATCGAAATCCAACCAAGAACGGAACATTATAAAACCAATTGAAGGAGAGAGCTGAATAGAGCAAAACAGTCTTAACAGAACATAACAGTAAAAACAACCTTTGCGTTCAAACAGAAGACAGAAGGAAATCCCCATATTTGTCTCATTGCTTATGGTCATCCTCCCAAGAGATGCTCAGACCTCTGTCCCCTGTTGCTGACTGGGGGAGGGGCAAATAGCCTTTGTGTGCTGCCCCCTGAGTCCCTACATGGTTGGATCTCTGGGGTCTTTGGTTCTCCCAGCTCACGCCAGGGGCACTTCGAGTATTTCTTGAGGCCATAAATATTTTAACATAGCCATAAGGAAAATTTATATTAGATAGAAACATAGTTTAAATTTGGATAAAATATTTAAAATTCGGGCAGAAAGGTAACAGAATAACCATAGTGCTTCATTTTGCCTTGTGTAACAAAACTTTTGTTTTGTTTTGTTTGTGGTTGTACTGGATATCAAACCCAGGGCTGTAACACTGAGCTGCATTTTCAACCTTTTTTTAAAATTTTCTTTTGAAACAGGGTTTCCATAATTTGCTAAGATGCTCAGTTGGGTTCAAACTTGCAAAATTCTTGGCTCAGAGTTTGGAGTTCTGGGATTATGGGCAGGCATGTGCCACCATGTCCAGTACAACTTTTGCTTTAAAGACAAATCAAAGGAAGAAAGAGCAAGATGAATCCTCTAAATGCAGAAAAAATTGTTAAAGATTCTGAAGACTTTTTAAAATTACCATTTTGTTTTCCTTGAAAGGATACATTGTTAAACCTCTGTGCTCCTTCAATAACTGCGTGTTTAAGGGGTAACTAAAGGATCAATCAAATGAGATCTAATTGGATTTTGAACATTTTTCTTGGAAATTGTCAGAGACATTAGGTGTAGATTAAATAGTCATTTGGCTGTTACTGTTGTTTGGTTGTAAGAGTTCCCTGAATTTTCCACAAAGATATTTCAGAACAAATAAGCATATTATTTCCAATTAATGGAGGACACTAGACACATCCAAACTTCATTGTGTGTGATATGAGCACCTACAGGGAACTCTTTCTCCTCTTAACATGCATCACATTTTGTGGAAATTAATTCTCTAACTTCTCAATTAAAGACAGGACAGCTTTTTATTTATGGCTATATCATGCTTGTGTCATATATTAGTCAATAATTATTCACTGAATGAATTAAAAATTTAATGGGTCAAAAATGGATCAAAGAATTGGGTTGACCAAGAGTATATTAAAAATATATGGGAATATTCAGAATTGACTATACTTGGACATGTGCCAAGGGGCCATATGATTTATTATTTTTATTGTTAACTAAGTATTTTAAGACTACTATTACAGTGAAGCCTTCATGAAGTATTTCCATATAGTCACTTCTCTTGAGGAGGAGCTTGAGATTCATAGTTTGTTCTACATTCTCCATTTGTGCCTAACCTACTATTTAAACCGTATCCCAGGGCCACTGGTTTTTCAGATTCCCTCTGCTAATGCTGGCAAGAAATGTGAAGAAGACGAGATCAGGAACTCTATTTTCATAGTCTATGTTCAACATTTACCCTCAGAACATTCTTAGAACATGAGGCACGGGAGCAGTTTCCACAGGACTCAATGGTATTTTCAGAGGCCAGCTTTCATTTATTGTACATATTTTAAGATTTTTAAAGTGTGTTTTATTTTTATTGCTATTAGAAAAAAACCCTACAAGATAAGTTGTGGGTTTTTTTTTTTTTTTTTTTTTGCATATTCCTTAAAAGTACAATTAACCTTGGTATAATTTTCCTCCTTATTTACACCAATGTCTTTTTATTTTACTTGACATTCATAGCAATAGAGAAAAAAAATTTCTTCAGAATGTTTCCCCATTCTTTTCCTTACCCTTAAAAAAGAACAGAGAAAAAGGAAAACTGCAAGAAGTATTAAAATTTAGAATTTTAAAATGATTGCACAAAATTCCAAAGATAGATTAGAAATAGATATGATGGAAAACCCGATAGATTTCTGTTCTATAAAATCACAGAATGGAGTATTATAATTCTAGCCATGCATTTTTATCAAAACTAATTATTAAGATGGAACTCAGAAGCAAGTTACTAATGTAGAAAAGAATCACTGATTTCTCCATCACTAAGGTTTAGTACTATGTACTAATATAAGCAATGCATTTCAAAGAAGGAATCTACTCAAGTCAACATGGTCCCAAAGCAAAGTGACCTTGAAAGGACTCAATGAAACAACAGTAGTTTACTCAAAGCATTGCACTAGGCTGAAGGCCACTGCTCCTTTGTTCATTTTTGTTATTGTATAAAGGCGTGTGCTTAGGATGGATCATAATGGCTCTTGCTGAATAAATGTAAAACAGAACAAATGGTGAATATTTCATTTTTGTTCAGAGCAGATCCCCTGCAAAGAAAATGAAAGCTGTTAAAAATACCTCCTGCAACTTCCAGAGGTAGGAATGACTACTAATGCATCAATTAAATGCCTTATACTCCATTCCTTTTGCACTAAACAGTATTGTGCAATTAACTTTCCTTAACCCATATCTGAACTATCTCTGGATAATAAATGGCACTTATAGGAATGAACATTATTTCTGAAAATGTGTTTTTTTATTCCTGCTAAAACTTTTCCAGGGTACAAATTTCTGTTGAAATAGTTAATGTATGTACACCTAAACAGAAATAAATGTCTATTTTAGGGAACTTTTTTTCTTGTGTTGATTGACTTTTTAAAGACTGTTGTAAGTGTACTTAATCTTTCAAAATTGTTAGAAAATATAGAAGGTTATGCTATGTATTTTTTCATTTCTAAGACAGAACTTTCAAATATGAGTTTAAATTTAGGATTGAGAAGAATACTAAACATAAAATATAAGTTTAAATTCTCGTAACATTTTTGTAGGTATTGCATTTGAGTATAGACTTATATTTTCCTGAAACATTTAATGTGCTGCTATGTTAATCACAAATACATTTAAATATTAATATAACTAATTCTCATGGAGAATAGCAACCACTTTTTACTATCAACAATGTTTGAGAAGTAACTATCTTTAAGATACTATATGAGGCAAACTGAATTAATTCAGTGATAATCTTTCAAAACACTTACAGTCCTGTACGATAGTAAAAATTTAGAAAATGAATCCATTAATAATCAGAGAAAGAAAAGGAAAATTTGCTTAAATTTTGAGAACTAGGGGCATTGATAAAGAGAATTGAATTAGGACATAGTAATTGAACTTCTTAATTGATTTATGTCAAAATGTTTTTGAAACTTTAGTAAGACTATCATAATTATACTTAATCTTTTGAAACTCTGTTAGAAAATGTACAGGCTTATATCGCTTTTTCATTTCTAAGAAAAAGAGTTTTTCCTTTTCTTTTCATGTTATTAACAGGATGGCTTATTTATTTATTTATTTTCTGCACTCATTCTTCATGAAATCTCCAATGAAGAAGAAAAGCAATTTATGATTTCATAAGATTTCCAAATGACATAGCATTCAATAAGATTCAAATACTGGTCATTTTAAGTTCTGATGGAAAGAAGTATCCTTTCACTGAGATCACATACCTGAAGGTCACTGTTTTCCTCTACCAGTGTTTCTAACTGAATGAGTGAATTTGCATGACCATAGTTACTGACAAACGATGCCTTCCATGCGGCCCGAGATGCAACATATTCATGTTTTCTATTGATAGAAAACTTCTATGAATTCCCACACTATTACAGTACTTCCTTCCTCCTCTAACTTGTACTTTTTCCCTTCTTTTACTTTTAAAATGAAACACTACAAATTTTCTGCTTTACATACCGGAAGCCATAACATCAGATTTCATTAAGCATGTCAAATGCTGCTTCATTTTAGATTTTGAATTCAAGGATGCTGCCAAATGAAATCAATGCAAAATATGTCTAAGTGTGACTATCTAATTTATTTGGGGGGACAGTGTAATCAGATATTGTATCTGTAGTAAGTGGATAATTCTTTGTCCACAGACAATTCACCAGAGCAGATATTCACCACCTGCATGTATCTACTGACAGAGTTTTATTGGAACTACTAATTATTCTGGATGGTCTGTATGTTTGGCTCATGGGAAAACATTTGAGAAAAGCCAAAATACAGAACAGTGTGCGTGTCTTCTGTAAACTACTATAGTACTATGCAGCCATCGCCTGAATTAATTTTCTATTTGGCTGAGCTATGCCAAAAGAACAGATTTGGAACTGTTGGGTTGCAGTATCTGTACTTGCTGTTCTATACAGAACTTCATAAATGCAACCTGAAAGAGGGGAGATACTTAAAATATTGAGCTAATGCATTTACAGTTCTTTATAAAATGATAACTTCCATGGTTTTATTTTCACCAAGTCAGTCGGCATTAAGAAGTCTAAAGTAGTTTTCAGTGGTATCCTTCCTCAAACAAGCCCGGGCAGACTAAAAGGCAGCTGCAACCATCATTGGTTTTCCCCCCTCCACAGCAGGAAGTTTTCTTCAGAGAAAATTCTCCAGCTAAATGGCCCAAAACTTTAGATGTTTGCATACAAATTTTCTTTCTAAAATGCAAGTTTGGTTTTTCCCTTCTGACTTACACATCCCATTTTTATGAGACACTTGATTAATTGACTCATCTTGAGCTATTCCAGGTTAACTGTGTCACCCCTATTCCTCTTTGTTCCATATATTCTTCAGCAAGAAGAGATCGGAATTGGTGTTCTTGATTTCATTTGCGTTTATCATTCATACTTTAGTTTCAAGATAATCTCTTCTAGGACTGGGGATGTAGCTCAGTGGCAAAGCGTCTGCCTGACAAGCACAAGGTCATGAATTCGATCCCTGGTACCAAGAAAAGAAAAACAAACAAACAAAAAACAAACAGAAAAAAATCAAGATAATCTCTCCTAGTTGTATTGTGTTTCCATGAGGACATTTTATGCAGAATAGTGGGGATGGTGGATTATCATAACCAATGCCTGGTGCACTGTTTTAACCAAGAGTTCACCATGGCCTCCTTATTTTTAAGAAATCCATATGTAAGATATCTTATTGTATCACCTTTAGCTGCAGAGCTGTAGAAGCAGTTTTGAAAGTGAGAGTTGTTTGGTATTGATTTTATTCTTAATAACTCTTTTTGTAATTACGGTCTTTTGCGTAGATACTTCCTTTCTCCTGGGTGGTAAGAGTCTCAGGGCTCAGATTCTCCCACAGTGAGAATACTCTTTTTGTAAGATTCCCACAGCTGATGGGAATAATAAGTGATTTCCCATTGCAAGGTCTATAATGACTAACTAATATGATATGGAGACTAAAGATGCAATTTTAGTTTAGTTACCTCTGAATGCATGTTTCTGAGACTAAGTCTGGTTTTCAGAGTGAGACAACCATTGTTTTTCATCCAGATGGCTGCTGTTGGTTTCTGATTATTACCTAAAACTCCTTGCCCATGTTCCAGCAGAGAACAGTTGCTCCCCAGAGAGCCAGCGTTCCTTTCAGGCCCTGCGATTCAATTGACTTCCCAGCACAGCCCAGTGGGAGCTGCCTGGCCGCATAGGAGGCCAAGGATCAGCCACTCGTGAGTTACAGGCTGTCGTTTTCAGGCTTCACGTGTGTCGTTCTGCCTTCCCAAGCGGCAGGTATTGCTTCTGTCCTGCTGACCACATCATCTTGTGGAAAGATGACAAATGGTGTGGGTTCTCTGTCAGCCAAGTAGAGGCATTTATTTTCCCACTTGTTCTGAGTATCATAGAACTATACTGATGGAAATCTGTAGATTCACCACCTACAGGTCTTCCATGATGAGTTAAAAATACGTGCTGGCGTCCTCTTGGACAATGAGCACACATCAGTTCTTACAAGACATGAATGTGCCTCGATTAGCTTTGAAACACCTTTTGACACAGTTCAAAATGTATGATAAAATTTTCTTAAACTGTTCTTTTAACTCTCATAAGAAAGGAAATAAACATTTAATATTATACTTCCAAAACATAACACCGTCCTTAGTTTGAATGTACTGATAAAGTTCTTGTAGATTAAGGTTTTTGAGTTAGGACCATGCACTTGGGGACATAGACTCTGAAAATACTAGCTTGTCACAGAACCCTTATAATTAGATGCCAGGAGAGTGATCAGAATCACTCAGATCAGTCCTCCTCTATCCCATGAAGAGTTTTAGTCTTCTGAATGTGCCTCAGGATGTGTAGAGAGCTTATGAGATTTTTCTTTAGTCTACTTTTATAAACAAGCACTTGGCAATTCTGTCACCCTAATCACTGTTGTCTAAGAGCTGGAAACTTTGTGTGGGATGCTCCGGTAGACAACGGTGGGACCTAATGCATGGCTTCTATTTTTGCATCTTGAACAAAGTGAAAAGTGATTATATGCTATTCTATGTTTCCATGGTCAACGCTTTTGTTTTCTATGGTATTTTTTTATTAGTACATGTTCACAACACAAAACATTCACATTCCTTGTGTGGAGTTGGATACATGTACATATCACATCTTAATTCCTTTTCTTAGTACATTTTTTCTTAACAGAAATTCTATGTTTATTATACTGAACAAGCAGTTGGTTTACGTCTTGTCCTATCCTTAAATGCACAGTCTGCATTTGATGAAGGGGTCACATAAAAGAGCATATTACTTCAGGTTGAGTAATGACAGAAACTTTTTTTTTCAGTTTTGGAGTTTAGATGTCTACGACTGATATATCAGCAGATTTTATTTCTTCTGAATCCTCTCTTTTTGGCTAGTAGATCACCATCTTCATTTCCCTGCATCTTCACCTTGTCTGCTCAGTTGTATCCTAATCTTCCTTTCTTATAAGGATATTGTTCCAATCAGATTAGAGTCCAACCACATGATCTCATTTTAACTTCACTGGCTCTTTGAGGATCCCATTCTGAAGTACTAAGGGTTAGGATTTCAACAAATAAAACTTTAAGGACACAATTCAGGCTATGAGAGAGCATGAGAGAGGCAAGAATATGGCCTTTAAGTAATTTGACATTATTTTTTTAAATAATATAGAAGAAAAATACAATTTATTAAAAGCAATGGAAGAAAAACCCCAAAATAATAGCGTTGTTTCTTAGGTTGTTACACCTAACAATAAAATCTCAGAGAGTGAAAGGAGAATGTTCATTCATACATGATTCTTTCAGTTTCTCAGGTCATCTGTACCAATCACTGCTCAGACATTTCAGAGAAAACTTTTAAGTTGATTTGACATACTGGAAAAACTGAGAAATACAAAAAGTATATAACTTAAATGATGTCAAACCACCACAAAGCTCCTTTCTTGTGTTTTTGCTAAGAACAACAGAATATGGGTTGTTCTGTTGTAGTACTAATTACATATTCCTATGTAACTGATTCAATGGACTTAATTAGGACATAAATAAAAAGGCATTATGCTTTTCTTAAAATGAAAGTGTTTATGTTAAAAAAATTAGTATTTTTGATAACTTTTGCCATTTCAGTTCAGATTTTTAATTTTCTTTTAAGTTTACTTTTTATTGCTAAATTCTGCTGTAATGTGTAGTTGCCTGATTCATACTGGCAAAAACAAAAACAAAAAAAAAAACAAAACAAACAAAAAACTTGATTTTTTATTTTTTTGGTCTGCATTACTATATTTTCAGCTTATATTAAATATAAAAATCTTTTCATTTTCTTCTTTGTATCTCTATTTTGGGCTGTACAAGAAGCACAAACTATCAAAGTTTAAAAATTTGAATCAACTGTGAAAATTGTTTCCTATGGTCCACTCAAACACTGAAATGATAGCCATGGTCCCTGTATTAGTGAGTTTTTCAGTCTTGTGACTGAACACCTGGAAAGTGAATTGAGAAAATAAAATATGTATGTTTGGCTCAAGGTTTCAGAATCTCAGACCATGACCTGCGAATTTAAAATCAGAGTGATCTATTTAGAAAAAGATAGCAGAGGGAAATCTCACACCTCACAGCACCCAGGCACAGAGAGGAAGGGAGAGAATGCATGAAGCAATGAACCCTCCAAAGCACAGCCCAGCGATCTCCTTCCTCCAAGAAACGCTGCCTCTCAACAGCCCAGTCAGCTGTGAATTCCTCAATAGCTTAATCACTTTCCAACAGCCCCACTACTGTGCACGAGCCTTTATTTTGATCTATAATAAATTCATTTGGAAGGCAGTTAGATCAGGGGGTTGTGGATTCAACAGGATGAGGATCAGTTTCTATACAAAGGCTCTAGATAGACCTCACTGTAGCTTTCACCATTTGATGACACGGGAGGACAGAAGCAGACACAAACTGCCAGGGGACCCTCACCAGCTCCGCTTTGATCCTGGAATTCCCACTCACATTGATTGGATAATTGCTCTCAGGTTCAAAACACCCAGTTTATGACACTCTGTTACAGCTGCCTGAATGTTCCAAGACAATCATTATAAACACAATTCCTTCTCACAAACTGTGGTCTGTGTAGAAGTGGTCCTCCCCTTCCTTTCCCCCAGCAAAATTAGTTGTGTGAGGGGACAGGAATTAGGGAAAGTCTTGGAAATGTTGTCCTCTTAAAAAGTGTGTAGCAAGAGATTGCAAGATGGCCAACTGAGTGGCGGCACGTTAAGAGCTTCTCTGAGGAAAAAAAAATAAAAACAACTCAGATGCTGGAATCTGGCAACATGGAGAAAGCCAGACAAAAGGAGAGGAATTCTCATGACCCAGGAAGAAACTGAGGAAAAAGAAAAAAAAAAAAGAAAGAAGAAAAAGAAGCATGGACAGAGGGCTGGAGCTGGGCAAGCCCAGATCGCTGTAGTGGCACGTCTTAGAGTCAGGTGACTCACGATTGAGCTGAGGTTGCGGCCCTGCCGAGAGCGGGGATGGGTGAGCTCCAGACCCTCGGCTGGGGGAGGCCCTGAAACGGGGAGTGGAAAGAGCCAGTTCAGCTGCTTGAACTTTGGTGAGTGATGGGAACTGGATTCTCCAAACCCGGAGGACTGGCTGGGTGACATTTTGGAGTTGGGCAGGGCCAGCTTAAATCAGGGCCCTAGGCAGCGTCTGCTGATGACTCCCAGTCCAAAGCAGATTGGTGGGATCTGCTCGGGCTGGGCCACACCCCTGGTTGAAACCCAATAGCCAGGGACCAGGCTTTCCTGGGCCAGTGGCAAGGCTTTCCTGGGCCAGTGGCATCCCCAGGGAACACACAAACCTGTTGAAGCATTAACTAGTTGACTGATGTAGGGGGAGGAGCCAGCTCTCAGCCTGCAACTCACAGATCCGGGGCAGACTGAAGGGCGGTACTTCCCTAGCAAGTGAGCTGCCGAAAAACTGTAAGCAAAACGAAAGGCCCAGAGACCTCCACCACCCGCCCGCCTGAAGGGGGCCGGAAACATGACAAGACAGAGAAAGAGCAAAAGGTCCCCAACTGTGGAAACAGAGGTAAATGCAGAGGAGGTTGAGAGCAGCAAACCTGTAATATCAGAGACAGCCTCATCGGAAATAAATACTTCCATGATCTCATCATCGAATTTAAATCTGAAATTGTAACTCAGGTGAAGCAAGATATAAGAAGGCTAAGAAAAGAAGTCCTGGGTAATCCTCAAGTTCGGACAAATGAAAGAATAGAGGAACCCAGAGAAAGGAGAGAAGCCTTTGATGAAGAATATAAACAAAATCTAGAATATATGAAACAGATCCAAAGAGAATATCAAGAAATTAAAAACTCCAATGAAACCTGGCAAAACCTTTTAACAGAAACTAAAAACAATCTTTCAAAACTTGAAGACTGATTTGCAAAGTATGATCGTGAAAGGA